>PVKM010008086.1:0-39857 GCA_004027735.1 Carollia perspicillata
AACAAGCTCATCTCCAGCTCAGACTGGAGAGTCTAAACCTCAGAAAGAATAAGATGCTCAAGAGGGCGGAAGAAAGCAAGCATGCTTTAGACTTCCTCCAGCTTGCAAAGGCTCAGCAGGCTTTGCTGCAAATTATTTGCTGTGCTTAATAAGCATACCAAGTGCAAATGTGCTAAACGCATAAATATAGCAAAGTCATAATCACTAGGTTCAATGTCAAGCACCATTTAAATCCACTGATTAAACCAATTTGGTGATAGTAAATCTTTTTTTATTAGAAACACTATCTGAAGGAGAAAGCAAAACTTAGGGGAAAACTGTACTTTTATTTTTCCCTTATAGAAAATGAAATCTATTAATTATATTAATTCCATTAATAGTTGAACAACTTTTCTTTGCAAGGGACCTAGACCAATCTAGCCTCTTCTCATTTAAAGTAAAACAAGCTCTTTTTTTCCCCAGTAGAGCCAGGGCAGTGAGTTTGTTAAGGATAGACTGATCTTCCTCTACAATGAATGGGTGGTAAGAATGTGGATTTATTATCGGTGCATGGTTTCATACAGGGTACCACTGCTCTGCTTATAATGGAACTTCAGAGCCTCGGTGGTATCCAGGAAGTTTCTGGTGGCACCCTGTCAGATTCTGAGCCAACCTGAGTCGCCTCAATTTTATCCTCCTACACAACCAACCCCTAAGCTTCTGTAAAACCACATTCCCTGCCAACTTGGAAGGTGAGGTCATGAGGACCCCCTGGAGCAGCAGCTGCTGTGACATTGGTCATGCCCTCCAGATCCACTAGTAGAATGTAGGTGCTGAGGATTCAGAAAAGAACACAATGTCTTCAGTGAGGTTCTTACCATTCCCGGGTTTTCAGCGAATTTAGAGCACTAAGATGTATCTACATTACAAAGAATGCCATACAAGGGCCTTTATGGTTCCTTTCAGCATCAGAGTAGAAGTTGTTAACATTAAAATAAGAAAACCTGAAAGTGAGGTGGGGAGGCCATGGAAAACTGCTGGGAAGAGATAAAATTTGATCTGAACTATAAGCATTGAGTAGCATTTTGATAGGAAAAAAGAGAATGCAGGTCGGAGTGAAAAAGTGAAGGTCGGGAGCTTTGACGTGTTTGATTTTTCTGTTCCGTGGGTACAGCTAACCCAGCAGGTTTTGCTCATTCTGTGTTATGTACCTGGCCCTCTTCTACTGTCAGCAGGTCTGTGTTCATACAATCAGTTATCGAAATATGGGGTTAAAAGTATTTATCTAGAGATTTTCATCTGCCAGGCCCTATACCCATGACTGTAATGTGTACAGAACACTCAAGGCCCAATCCTATTTGAAATTTAGAATACAGGGGATTTTATTCTTCAATAAAAACTCACCTCCATACCTGGAGGTTTGGTTCTTTCCTTGAAGCACTGCCACTGTGATTGCCTTCTGTTTACAAACTACTTTTCATTGTGTTGTATTTCCTTAGTACAAGGTCAATAAGGATATGGGTTCATGCCACATGCTAAACTGTCCTGGTCACCTCTTACCACCACAAACACATAGAAATGCTAATAAAACACATTTTAAAATTTTCTCCCAGTAAAATTCACTCCTTTGGATGTGCAGCCGTGTGAGTTGTACCACACAGGTATGTTCAGATAACTACTACCACAGTGAGGGTACGGATCGGCTCCATCACCCCCCAAATCTCACTCGTGTAGTTTCTTCATAGCCAGACACATCCCACCGCAACCCCCGGCATCCACTGACCTCTCTGTTCCGGGACTGTCTTTTCAAGAATGTCATAGAAATAGAATCACACGGTACCCAGTTTTTTGACATTGGCTGGTTTTATTCAGCCTAATGCCTTTGAGAAGATTTATGCTATGCTGTGTGTCAATAGTCCACTCTTTTTTATTGCAGAGGAATATTCCACTATAGGTGAGCCACCGTTTTTTATCCATTCATTTTCTGAAGACATTTGGGGTGTTGCCAGTTTGAGGTGATTATGAATGAGGCTGCTCAAAGCTTTTGTGTATGCTTTCTGTGTAACATAAATTTTCATTTCTGTAGAATAAATACCAATAATGGGATTGTAAAAATCATAGGGAATGTGTGTGTTTAATTACAAGAAATTGCCAAGCGGTCTTCCAGAATGGCTGTATAATTTTACATCCCCACCAGCAGCAATGTATGAAATTTCCAGTTGTTCCACATCCTTGCAAGCATTTAATATTGTCTTTTATAAAAAATTCATTCTTATGGATGCATACTGTGATTTTAGATGGTGGTTTTAACGCATTTTCTCTCTTTTTTTTAATTAATATTTTAAAGTTAAATTTCTTGGGGTGACCCTGGGCAATAGGGTCATACAGGGTTCACGAGTGCATGACACATGACCTGTCCACCACCCAAAGACAAACTGTCTTCCGTCACCACATATTTGGTCCCCTTTACCCTCTACCACACCCGTCCCTCTGGTGACCACCAGACTGTTGTCTGTCCACATCTCTGAGTTTCAGTTTTACATCCCACGTGTGCTAACTCATTTTCCTGATGACTGATGATGCAGAGCATGTCTTCTTGTGCTTGTTTTTCTCTGATTATCTTCTTTGGTGACATGTCTGTTCTTATCTTTGCCTAACTTTTGGTTGAGTTGATTTCTTATGCTTGAGTGTTGAGAGCTCTTTGTATACTATCAACACACAGCCTTTGTCAGATAGGTGACTGCAAAAACTTATCCCACTCTGTAGCTGTCTTTTCATTCTCTTAACATTGTTTTTTGCAAAGTAAATTTTTAAAAATTTGATAAGTCCAGTTTATCTTTTTTTTCTTTTATGGATCATGCTTTTGATGTCATTTCTAAGAACTATTTGCTTAGTTCAAAGTCACAAAGATTTTCTCATTTTTATTCTTAGAGTTTTATAATTTTTAATTTTACATTTCAGTCTTTGTTTCAAGTTAATTTTTGTAATGGTGAGTCAACATTTACATATTTGCAAATGGTTGTCCAATAGTTCCATCACTATTTCTGAAAGATGAATTATCTCCATTGAACTGATTTGTGCCTTTATCAGAAACCATTGAACTACATGCGCATGGGTTCATTTGTGTGCTTCCTATTGTCTCCATTACTCTCACCTGGGCCACATGCTCCTGATTACTAAGACTTTCTAGTAAGTTTTAAAGCCTGGGAATGTGTGTCCACAAACTCCCTTAGTTTTAAAAATTATTTTGACTATTTTACTTTATGTGTCTTTCCATATAAGTTTTATAATCAGCTTTCCATGTTTAAAAAATGCTGGGACTTTGATTTGAATTATATTATCATAGATCAAGTTGGGAAAATTTGACATATTTATTATATTAAAACTATCGATGCATATACACAGAAGCTCTCTCCATTTGTGTAGGTCATTTTACTTTGTTTTATAAAAAACCTTTTAAAGGCATACATTTCCATCGTCATATGTTGTGTTTTATATGCAAACATACTTTTTAAATTTAATCTTTATCATACTTTTTCCTATTACCATTTAGTCCCCTTATACCCCCTCCACCCAGCAATCACCTCACTATTGTCCACATCTATGAGTCCTCTTTCCTTTTTGATCAACCGCTTTACCCTCTAACTTCCTCCCCACAAGCTGTCATCTGCTCTCCATCTATGATCTGTCCCCGTTTTCCTTGTTAGTTCAGTCTGTTCACTAGATTCCTCATGTGAGTGAGATCATATGGTACTTGTCTTTGTCTGACTGGCTTATTTCACTTACCATAATGTCCTCCAGGGTCATCCACACTGTTGCAAAGGGTAGAATTTTCTTTTTTATGTCATTTTGATGTTGTCTGCATATAAGTCCTGCAAACGTTTTGTTAAATTTATACTAAATAGTTTACTTTTAAAGCTATTATAAACTATACAGTTGTTTTGATATGCTCCCTGTTGCTTATTTCTGAAATATAGAAATACAGTTGATTTTTGTATATTGATCTTGTATCCTAAAACACTGTTAAAAATCACTTATTCTGTAGCATTTTTATGGAATCTGTAGTCTTTGTTACATAGGCCATTATGTTCCATGTGAATAGACAGAGTTTTACTTATTTTATTTCTAACCGTATGCTTCTATTTATTTTTCTTATTATAATGCATTTACTAGTACTTCAAGTATGATGTTTAACAGAAGCGGGGAGAGCACACGGCTTTACCTTGTTCCCAACCCTAAGGAAACAACATTAAGTCTTTTAGCATTAAATATATTAGCTATACATCTTTGTAAACGCCCTTTTAGGATATTTTTTAGGAAAGTTTCATAAACACACACACACAAAAGACACACAGAAATAAGATACTTAAAATTTACATAGCCAGCAAAGAATTAATATCTGGAATATATGAAGAATTCTTGCAATTCTAATAGAAAGGACAACATCTTGATTAAGCAGCAATCGAAAATTTCACATGGAGAATATTCAATAAACATTGGAAATATGCTTAATCTCATTCATTTCAAAATTAAGCAAGTTCTAAATAGTGATTAAATTTTGATGCTATTGAAAGCGTTTTGCTATAAATTTTTGTAGAAGAAAGAGACTTTATTAAGGACATTATCTAAAAATTCAGAGGCTATTGTGATGTTTCATAGATTTAGAAGACAGTATGGTTGAAGTCTGTAATTTTAGCGATAATTATCTCAGTTGCATTCATGAAATATTGCTATATTTTATACCAGTCATGTTTTAGGATATTTCATCATTTTAATCACATTTCATCATTCAGACAAACAGTTTCACAGCACACATGAGGAGTGAAATAACTGCACAGTGGGAGAGTCCCCATCTCTTTATGCTGCTGAATGGAACAACCCTCACACATGTAACCCGACAACTGTAAATGTGCAGAGCCATTTTTTTCTGTCTTTGTCTCAGTGTGATTGTTGATCAGGCATGTTCTTTGTTTAGCTCTCCAAGTCATAAATATTCTGTAACCTTGGCTTTCCTTATCGACAAAAGGAAACAATTTACAGCACAGATCCTTTACAAAAGATAGTCTTTTTAGGTCCAAATAACTTACTTCAGATTGCACTTTCAATTAAAACTGATTTGCTGCTTAACCAGACACATATTTTTTTTTTACTTCACTTCATGCTTGAAAACAAGGGGGCATATATTTTGATTTCACATTAGTTATTGAAGTTATATAAACTGTAGCAATACGGTATAATTTCACTTCTCAACACTAACAAACAACAAAATTTACATCTGGTAATGTCAAGTATTGGCAAGTATGTGGAGAAATGAAGAATTTTACATTTTTCTGTATAAAACGACAGATACATGTGGAAATAAATATCTTACTTTCTACATATCAGCCCACTTTTATGATCTCCGAAAATTTTAGGCAGATAGAATAGAATAAAAGCAAGAGCCCTAGATGAGCAGATTTAAATTCATGATCTCTCTCTCTGCTTCTTAGGAACTGCATGATCAGAAGCAAGAAAATAAATGTGACTGAATCTCAGGTAACTCACCTCCCTAGGTAGGATATCTCAAGGGTGTGCTGATTTTTACAGGCTCACAAGAACCAGCTGTTAATATTCAGAATTTCTGTGAGATGGTTTTTAAAATGCTGGTAGTTTGAAGTCATCCACTAAAAGTTTTTACATTGTAGAAACTGGCAAATGATACAAGTCAGGGCCCCTTTTGTCTTTCCAGAAATGAACTTAATAATATATCCTTTGGGGAATATCATAAAGAGAGATGAAGAACAGTGTCCTATATATTCTTACAATGTCATTAACCTATTCAGAACAGTCCAAGTCATAACTAAGAAAATAAATAAAGACACTACAAATAATTTTACATGATTTACTGTAAATTATTTGTGTTATTGCCTCTGTATTAAAAATAATACAAACTACTTTCATGGGAACCTTACTAAGGGCTCATCATTGTTTTCCATTATACATTTGTACAAAGCATTCTGAATGCTTTTTGAAAAGGTAATTCTCCCAAATATTTATGAAGCAGATATGACATGTCCCAGCTATGGCTGTGAACAGAGACTCGGAGAAGAACTTGGTCACAGCCGCACCTGCTGCAGCCAGGACGGAACCTGGGTCGATCCAACCCTAGAGCCGGGGCACTTGCCACATCATCCTGGTTCTGTTGCCACAGCCAGTGAGGTTCAGTCTAACTGCCACCGAAGATTCAGCGAAGCTAGTGTTTCCTAGTGCAGCGAGCACGAACACTGTAATGCCTGAACAAAATTTGACTCTCTCACTTCCATCTTCTCTTTCACATCTAAGTTGTCATTAGCAACAACAGGTTGTAAAATAAATGAGGTGGGAGAAAAAAAACTTGACTACCTCCCTCCCTTTCCCTACTTCTTGAAGAGTAGACTAACTCTAGTTATGAGAAATGACTTCTTTGCTGCTTCAAGATCGGTAATTACCCCTTGACTTCTCACCACATATCCACAAGGAAAGCACCAATCAATTCACTCATATTTGCAAATGTAATCATTCTTGGCTTAACACACATTCACATTACCCCTTTTCAGGATTATAGCTTAGAAGAAATTATAACCTTTTCCAAAACAAGAAACAAACACAAACACCCAACATACAACAGGAAACAACTGGTGGCTGCCCTTGTGAGGCGTGTGTAGCCTTCCGAGGAGGTGTTTGGGAGGCCAGGGCTCAGACTGTCACCCGGAGACCTTGGGTGGCTCTTCTCAGCCCTCAGTCTGGACACCATCCACAGAAAATCACTGCTTAGGGCCCCAGACTGCACCTTGGCCAATGCTCATTTGCTGTCATCTGAGTTGGAGATTCTCACCTAAAAACTGACAGCAGCCCCTGGGATGCTGGGCAGAGAAACAGACGGTGCTCTTTTGCAGCATTTAAGTGACCAGGCAGGTTTGGTGGCCAGGTGGCTTGGCACAAATGGCAGTGGGTTTTGTCCCCAGGAGATCAGTCAGGATTGTTAACCTGTGTTGACAGACCTGCCTTAGATGCTGCAGCCCATTTCATTTGGGGCAAAGAAATCTCCCCTTGTTATTGCTATTCTGTTACAGTTGTCCCAAGTTTTCCCCCTTTACCCTCCTCCGCCCATCCCACCCCCTACTCCTACAGTCAATTCCCACACTCTTGTCCACGTCTGTGGGTCATTCATACATGTTCTTTGTCTAGTTCCACCATTATTCCTCTCCCCGCTCCTCTCAGTCACTGTCAGTCTGTTCCAGGTCTCCACGCCTCTGGTTCCGTTCAGGAAATGAGTGGATCAATGAACAATGGTGCATTTACACAATGGAATACTACACAATAGAAAGAAAGAAGGAGCACTTACTCTTTACAACAGCATGGATGGAACTGGAGACTATTATGCTAAGTGACATAAGCCAGACGGTGAAAGCCAAACACTATATGATCTCACCTACAAGACAAATCCCTTTTTATGTGAATTTTAGGTGTTAACTAGAGCCTCAGTGGGAAGTATGGTTAGGGTTACAGAAGATGCTGGTGCTTTTATCTGTCTAAAATAGAGAGAACATTGTTATGCTTTAGCTACTTTAAAAATCAAATTACCTTTCAAACCTCAAAATTAAGTCTGTGTAGAAGGGTGGGTAGAGAGGATGAGGAGTAAGGTACAGTTCTTACAGCATTTAAAAAGAACACATAATTAATAATCAACTGGCCTCAATACACTTGACTTCGCTAACCACGATAGAAATGCCAAATTCGAGTCATCCTACTTTAGGATAATCCATAATGTTTGGGCCTGCTATGGGCCACCCAGAGCATTGCCAGAGGATGTGTTGCCGCATTTTCCTTTAGGGCCTATGGCAGGGAAGCCGTTCCCAAGAATTACCTTAGTACAAAAGTGCGCTTTTTTTCTCTTCTGAGCCCATTTTGCTTGTTTTTAGAAAAGTTCTATTTTCAATTATTTTCATTCATTAAAATAATGTAAAACATTTAATTGATACTCAATACATATGCGAAAGAATGAAGCCCTCACAAAGCCTTAAGGAAAACTATAAAAGATACCTAAGCTCCAGCCACCGCCACCACAGGGATGCATAAAACAGGATTTATAAACCTCCCAGTTTTAATTCCTCATTCATTATTAAATCAACAAATATCTATTGAGTCCTGCTGTTTGCCAGATAATGTCCTAAATCCTGGGCACACATCAGTGAATAAAACAGTGAAGGATATCTGCTAGCTTGGTGCTTATAAGTTAGAAATGAGGAGATAGTAATAAATGGTAAACATAAAAATTATACAGAATATTGGATAGGGATATTTGCTAGGGAAAGAGGAAAACATAGAGCAAGATAAGAACTGGGGAGCTAGAGGGGCAACTGCAATTTTAAAAGGAGTGGTCTGGAAGGCAACATTTGAGCAATGACTTAAAGGAAGTGGATATGTGAGAGATCCAGGCAGTGGGAATAGTCAGTGAAGAGGTCAAGGATGAATTTCTCCTGTCATGTTCCAGGAATAGCAAAGAGGCCAAGTGGATGCAGTGGAGCAAAATGGGGGCATTTGAGATCAGAGAGGCCTGGGGTTGGGGGAAGGACGTAGGTAGGTCATTTAGGGTTCATGGACCACTGTAAAGACTTTTATGTTTTTACCGAAATAAGAGGTCACTGCAATGGTTTGCACAGAGAATAATATAATTTAAATCTGTTTAGAAAGATCAAACTTCCATGTTGATAATAGACTATAAGCAACTGTAAATCAGGTAGATCATTTATGTAGCGATAGCAGTAACCCAGATGAGCTATGGAGCTGTCAGAGCCTGAGTGGTCTCAAAGAAGGTGGTAAGGAGTGGTCAGACTGGGGATGTTTTGAAGTTGGAACAAACAGTTTTTCCTGATAGATTGGATATATAGAGAGTGAGAAAAGGGAGACTAAAGGATAGCTCAGGGTTTGTTGGAAGGATAGGGTTGTATTGGTTGAGAGAGAAGAGTTCCATGCTGGGAATGGGGAGAAAAAGAGTGAGGGTTGTTGGGACAGGGATCTCTGGTGGCCCTGTCAGATCTCCAAACACAGGGGTAGAGCTACCCATGAACTGAAGCCATGCTCCTCAAGATCAGCTTCCACTCAATGACCAAGAACAGCAGGAGCACTGAAGAAGATCCAATTCTTGGAAGATTCTTGCAAGATTCGGGGCTTTTCTGGCAGGTAACTTGGGCTCACAGATTCCCATTCAGCCCTGCCAAACCTTCATTAGAACTGTGTTATATTCTCAGACCTGTCCCAGCCAACCTTCCTTTGCTCTCTCCTCCACTGGGGCCCACATTTCAGTCTGAAGGTTCTCTCAGTATTCTCCAGATTCTTCATTTCTGTCATTATTATTTTCCCCAAAAGCACCCTGAACTTCTTACTAATAAATTTTTATTGATTGATTGATTTTCGAGAGTGAGAGAGAGAGAAACATCAATTTGTTGTCCTACATACTTACGCATTCATCAGTTGCTTCCTGCCTGTGCCCTGACCTGCAACCTTGGCATATTGGGATGGCACTCTAACCAACTGAGCTACCAGGCCAGCGTGCCTCCTGGACTTCTAATCCCATCTTGCTACAAGCTTCTCAGAGAACCAGAAGTAACTCGGGATATTAGAGTGAATGCATCAGAAAATAGAAAGTGGTGACTGAAGAGAATAAGATGCATAAAATTGAGTTCATGCAGGACTTGCAGGTATTGGTAATTATAATGCCTAGGATGTGGCAATGGAGAGAGAGGCTGAGGGTAGGATGAAGGACAAGATCATAGCTGGAAAAGAATCCAAGAAATTGAGGATGGTCAGGGGAGTGGGCAATTCATGTTTATGAGTTCTAAAATTGCAAATAATTAGTACAGTGAGCCGACAGCTAAAGTAATCAGAAAATGAGGGAAGAATGATATCAGATCAGTAAGTGAAACCACAATGAAGGGTAGAGAATGATGTAATCTAATAGCATGCCATTCTAAGCTAACACATTTGGGAGGTGAGGGGGAACAATCAAAGAGAATGGCCTGGTAGGACAATAGGTAATCTACTCCATCTCAGCCCTAATGATAGAAGGGCTAAGGGGAAAAAAGAAAAAGAACAGCCACTAAACTTTGAGAGGGTTTCAAAGGAAGCAGTGCCTGAGAGTGAACCAGTCCCACTGTGAGGAGCTCTCAGTGCGGGACTGTTATATACCACTCAACGTCCCCTCCCCTTGGGACATTTGACAGCCTAGAAACTGGGGCAGAGGTGCTACCTGCATCTAGTGGGTAAAGGCCGGAAACATTATGAAATGTCCCACAATGCACAGGATAGCCTCCTACAACAAAGTATTACGTGGCCGAAAATGTCAATAGTGTTGATGTTAAGAAACCCTTCATTAGGAAAACAAGGTGAAAGAAGTTCAGAGAAGGGGTTGAGGAGACAGACAGAAGGTTCTGGTCAGTCCTGGATGGCGAATTCCTGAAGGCACAATGGGAGGGGTTTGGGTTTGGTTAAGACTGGAACAAGGAAACAGAATGGGCCATGTGCAGACCGTACAGGAATTAGAGGTTTAAGATGAGGCCTGGTTTCTTGTGATAGTTGATATACAATGAGATAGTGTATATGTACTGGAAGGGACTGCAGAGGTAAGTGGCTCCCGCTTCACTCTTGATGGTGACAGTAAAGGCAGGGGAGGTGTGAACTGTGGTCTCAGTTCCAGGGCCCAGAATTTATCTGGACTCCTGTGTGGAAAGGACATGCATACACCTAATATATGGGTAGCATCCTGGCTCATGTTGAACTTCATCTTTTCCCTACTTTCTCAGTCTTTCTTTTTTATTGTAGTATTCTCTGCTGGTAACCCGAAGTCTTTATATTTGCTCAGAAGCCTTATCAGAAGCTAGCAGCATTTCTGATAAAGACTCGCTACCTTTCTGTCTTGAGTAATGCCCCCTCCCCTCAGCTAACACAAACATGCAGATCCCTACCAAAACATGCCTGCTAGTCATTTCGTTACCTCAGGGTTCTGATAAATTAAATTAGTGGTTGTGTAACCTACTCTTCCTATATTAACATGTTAAACCTACTAGAAAATAATGAACCTGAACAAAGGATTTCTATACTTTAAGGAATCATTACCTGTGGGATTATAGGCATGGGGCAGAACTACTGTTAGAGAGATATTCAAATCATACTACCCAGCTGGCCAACAGCTCAGAAGGAGCCCTAAAGAAGGTATAAATCTTTATTAACACAGCTACCTACCTCCTTGTGGCTGAAAGACTCCACAAGGACAAACCCTAGAAGACAGTATTCAGATACACACTGAGAAGAGTTGTGTCCCCTGCACCACACTTGAGACCTTTGTTCCTATTTAGCTGTTTACAACAATTAGATGCCATTGCTCCTATGGCTTAGCTTGAGTGTCCTCTTTGTCATCCTGGTCCTAATGTAGTGTACGATCTGCTTCCTCACCTGCAAATACACTCTCCTACCTGTTTCCTGAGCTCCTTCTCTTCCTGCTCCTCCAGCAGATGGAAATGATGTCTCTACTCTGTGCTCCCAGAGCACCTCGTGCACTTATCACACTACAGGCTGCTGCCTCTTTTATCATTTTCCCTAGCTTTATTGTAATTCTTGGTTGGCTTAATTCTTCCCTCAAACAAATGTGAGCACCATAGCAGCAGGGACCACTGGCTACCCTACTTCATATGAGCAGACTTGCAACAGTGCCTGGTACATAAGTGCTTGCTGAATTAGTGGGTGGATGGATGGATGGATGGAAAGATGAGCGAGTGAATAAACAGCCTCTGTATAGGCTCAGAGGGCTCTAACAGTAATGTCATTTTTTCAATGGCTCTCAACTACTGGAGTTTTAAGTCATATTTGTATTGTTTTTTGTCTCAGCTTTTACTGGCATGTAATCAATTCTTGCCACTGAACAACATGCCTGTTCACCAGCACTCCCACTGTCTTACTCTCTTAACTGTTTATTTCTATTCTGCTGTGAGATGGGAAATCTCAGGCCATCGAAGACTGTGATGAAGTCAGTAAAGCTGAGTGCAAGTGGCAGGCTGTGAGTTGAGACTGAAAGACATTTCCTGAATGTCATTTCCTGAATCTTCATGGCATTTAATTTTTATAAGTTCTTGTCTTTCAGAAATCCTTTTGCGCCTCATGCGGTGCTCATCTCTTCTCTTGATGGTTGAGGTCATGAGATAAAGGAAACATTGCAACCACATGTGTACTGGCTTTAGGTTGAAATGCTATTGCTCTGTTTTGTGATGCAACCTTGAAGGGAAGAATACTTACTAAACTTCACCAAGTGCTCATAAGTGCTTCCTCCATTCCTTATGCAGTCTTTTAAGAGTTCAACAGAAACACTTGTCTGCAAGTATCTTACAGCACAACTTCCACTTGGTCACAACTACTTACATAGAGTAAAAGTTTCTTGCTGTCCCATCTGTTATTTTTCTTTTTCTTTTTTGTCTTTGTTTTCATTTTCTTTTACCATGAGACCAGCTAAATGGTTAAAACACAACTTATAAAAGAAAGAGTCTACTTCCATTTCCAGTATCACCACTAGATGAGGTGAAGAGATATCAGGGGAAACCTATCTTAATTTTTGAGACTCAACTTCCTCATCCATAGAAATGATGGAAATTCTAATAACTAATTCTTAGGATTTACATGAGAACAAAATTACCTAATGTACTAAAACATTATAAGCTATGAATAACTCTACGTGTTTCTATGTTAGTGCTGAAGGAGAGGAAAAAGGTATTTGGGAGTTACCTGGGTACAGAGACAAAAAGAGAAGGAAAAAGTTTATGTGGGGGAGAATATGAGGAAGCAGAAGACATGTTTCTTAAACTCAAGGAATATAAAATCTATTTACAGAAATAAGATTTTTATGTAAGAAACAATTAGTGAAAACTACCAAAACAATATGTATAATCAACTGAGAAATCGTGTGGTACAGAATATTAACTGCTTTAGGACTTTACAGAAGGGAGATATGTGAACTGAATAAATTAAGAAAGGCATCTTAGCATATAGTCTTACTCTTTTAAATCTTAAAGAAATCCTAAGCAATCTCCAGTTCCAATTCCACAGTTTCAGAGGTGGAGAACCCAAGAGTCCATCCCAATTCCTTCAAGAAGAATGCAATCTTCAAGAATGAAATGATTTTATCTTCTATTAAGGAGCTTATAGTCTTGTCCAATGTCCTTGATTTATGCAGCTCCTGCCAGGGGACCCCTCTCCATCACCTGGCTCTTGTGGACAGTAGGGTTTATGCCAGCTGGTGCCACAGGACTGTAACCAATGGAGAACGTGTTCTTAAAAAACTACTACGCCCAAAGTACAGCAAGAGGAAATAGACCCAGGAGCTCAGTCTTTCTGTAAAAGTGGCCTTTTGCTTATCATCATGGCTGCAGCCTGAGAAGCAGACTTCTGATGAAATAACTCAGGCAAGGTCTGATGATAAACCTTTCCTGAGATCTCAGGGGACAGCTTCCATCTTCATGCTCTCCTTTTGCCACACTCCAGAGCATCAGCATCTACCAGAGATTTTCTAAGTGTCTGGTACCCCAGTTCATATATCTGTTGACCTAATTTTTGTGGCTGATACCCAAGGGATACCCCTTGATTGCCTGCCTCTGGTGGCTAGGTAGGCTCACGTTCCTGGGCCCATGGGACTATAACAATTGAAGAGACCATTCTTGGCAGGCTACCATCCACACCACACTGAATACAGAGCATACTGAAATACACCGTCAGACTTTTTGCAGAAGAGGCTACTTGCTTGTCCTGTAGCTTCAGCATTAGGGGAGGCTTCAGGCTTGGTACATATCTGGGAGCTTTAAAGATGCTCTCAGAAAATGTAGGCCAGGAGACACAATCTTTGTGGTTTCCCGCTACCTTACTATGGCTCATGTGTATCTCCCAGAAAGGTGCTTATATTCTTGTCTGGAGCCCTTAAATTTTGCAAATGCCACCCGAGGAAAACCTACAGATCATCAGGCTCTGGGAATCAGTAGGGTTTATGCTTACAGTCCTTCAGGACTGCATATATTTGCATTCTTCAAAAGCGACTACCTGAGGTCCTAGCTTCAAATCAGCCTGAATCTACATGCTGATTGAGATCCTCTCCTTTGGGTAACTGACCAGTTTTGGCATCCCCTCTACTACTGAAAGGAATTAAAAATAAAATCAGCTGCTCGGATAACCAAAAAGGTTTGAGAGATTGCCAAGGGCTAGAGTAGGGTTGACCAGTAAGGTTCATCTCTTACATAAGTCCACCCTTAAAGACTGGGAGAGAAGGCTGTTTCATCCAATGCAAGAAACTAACACATAGAGTCAAACAAAATGAACGAAAAAAAAAAAGTATGTTACAAATGAAAGAATGAGATAAAATTCAGAAAAAAAACTTAATTAAATAAAGATAAATAATTTACCTGATTGCCTTTTTGCTGGTGGCTTCTTTTGCTGTGCAGAAGCTTTTTAGTTTGACATAGTCCCATTCATTTATTTTTGTCTTTATTTCCCTTGCTTTTTGAGTCCATTTCATAAAATCTTCTCTAACACCAAGGTCCATAAGTTTAGTTCCTATGTTTTTTCTATGTAATTTATTTTTTCAGGTCTTATATTTTGAAATTTGATCCATTTGAGTTGATTTTTGTAAGTGGGAAAAAACAATAGAATACTACTCAGGCACAAGATGAAATATGCCATTGTGACAATACTGAATCTTGAGAACATCATGCTAAGTGAAATAAGGCAGATACTTGAAAGTTAAGATTTCACTCACATGTGGGGTATACAACTGAAAGCAACAAATGAGAAAACAAGAAAAACAAACAAATAAGAACTCATAGACACAGACAACAGTATAGTAGTTACCAAAAAGAAGGGGTTTGGGTTTTTAGTAAAGTGGATCAACTATATGGTGAGGGTAGAAGACTTGACTTTGGGTGGTGGGCATACAATGCAATGTACAGATGTTGTATCAAAGAACTTTACACTTGAAACATATATAATCTTATAAACCAATGTTACCCCAATAAACTTAATTTTAAAAATACAACTGATTAAGAGTGTGAAGTAATGGTCACAAAAATGCTCACCAAACTTGGGAGAATGGGTGAGCACAGTGAGAATTTCAACAAATAGACATAGCACAAGTCACAGAGCTAAAGACTACAATATCTGAACGAAAAAGAAAAGCACACACAGACTACAGGGGTTCGGCAACAGATTAGGTAAAGCAGCAGAATCAGTGAACTTGAAGACAGGGCAGAGGAACTTGCCCAATCAAAGAAACAACAACAACAAAGAATGAGAAAAAGTAAAGACAATTTAAGAGATTTATAGGACAATATCAGGATGACTAACATTCTCATTGTAGGAGTCCCAAAAAGAGAAGAGAGAGCGAATGTGGCATAACACTTACTTGAAAAAATTATAGCTAAAATTTTCCTGAACCTAGGCAAGAAACAGACATATAAATCCAGGAAATCCAGAAAACTCCAGGTAAGAGGAATTCAAACAGAGCCACACCAAAACATGTTATAATTAAGATATCAAAAGTCAGACACAAGGAAAGAATCTTAAAAGCAACAACAGAAAAACAACTTGTTACATATAAGAGAACTGCCATAACACAATCAGTAGATTATTTAGCAGAAGCTTTGTGGACCAGAAGGGAATACCACAATATACTTAGTGTTGAAAGAAAAATACATCCAATCTAGGGTATTTTACCCAGCAAAGTTATCATTCATAACTGAAAGAGAGATAGTTTTCCAGACAAGAAAAAACTAAAGGAATTCATCACCATTAAACTGGCCTTGCAAAATATATTAAAGACAATTAAGCCTAAAATGAATGGATCTTAATTAATAACAACAGCACATAAAAGTGTAAATCTTACTTGTTAAGGTAAATATATACTAAAGATAATAGATTAAACATTTATACAGCTAGTATGAAAGTTAAAACACAAATATAGTAAAATAATAACTCAAATAATTACTTAAGAGATACACTAGATAAAAAGAGCTAAAATGTGACATCAAAACATAAAATGTTGGGGATGTAAAAATGTACAGCTTTTAAATATGTTCAAACTTATCAAACTAAAACAGACTGTTATAAATGTTATATTTATATAAGACAAAATAGACTTTAAAACAAAGACTATAATAAGAGACAAAGTTGCATATGATAAAGATATCAGTTCACTAGAAAATATATAACATTTGTAAATATTTATATATACCCAATATAGGAGCACCTAAATATATATAAAGTAAATCTTAACAAACATAAAGAGAGAAGTAGCAAGGTAATAACAATAGGAGACTTTAATGCCCCACTTAATCAATGGATAGATTATCCAAACAGAATAATCAATAAGGAAGCATAGGCTTAAAACAACATGTTCAATGAGATGGCAAGATGGTATTAACTAAAATACACAGAACATTCCATGAAAAAGCAACAGAATACATATTCTTCTCAAGTGCATATTGAGCATTCTCTAGGATGGATCATATGTTAGGCCACAAAACAAATCTTAAAAATTTTAAAAAGACTGAAACAATATCATGCATCATTTACAACCATAGTAGTATGAAAGTACACAGCAACTGCATGAAGAAAACTGAAAATTTTACAAATATTGGAGATTAAACATGTCACTGAACAGCCCATGGGTCAAAGAACAAATCAAAAGATAAATGAAAATAGAAATAAAATGCATCAACGCTTATTAGAAACCTGGCCAGGTGGCTCAGTTGGTGGGAGCATTGTCCCATATGCCAAAAGGTTGTGGGTTCAATTCCCAGTCAGGGCACATACGTAGGTTGCAGGTTTGATACCCGGTCAGGGCATGTATGGGAGGCAACCAATTGATGTTTCTCTCTCTTTCCTCCTCCCTTCCTCTGTCTCTAACACCAATAAAAGCATAACCTTTGGAGAGGATAAAAACACTCATTGAATACTGTAAGAGCAGGTCATATCATTGAACAGATATTGTTATAAGCCTGTGTTTTGACCAGGGGAGTAAGCATAAGAGAGTCAGGACAAACAGAGAAGCTATAGCTAGAACCCTGATGGGCCAGTGATTAGCTCTAATGACCAAAGGCACTTTCTGGTAAAGATAAGCTTAGAATTCTCATAGAGATGTCTGGCACAAAAAAAGTGTAAGCTCAACCTTCTCTCTTAACTAGGGGAAAAATGAGAGAATCTCTTGCAGTTCTCTGGTATGGTGGGGACATCACTACATTTAGTAGTTCTTCCTCATGTGCAGCATGAGGAAGGGAGTGCATCAGCTATATGAAATCCGGATAGTGTGTCAAATATGAGAAGTTCTCAGATCTTTAAAAGGTTCCAGAGGTCAACTGATTTTCAATACAGAAAACTCTCTCTGACAGCCAAACACCTCAAAAATGTGTTAGGAGCTGAGGATACAAATATTAGAAACTCATCTCTGTCCATAATGGTGATAGTGATAAACAGAATAAGTGCACAGCTGGTGCTTAACATAATACACTAAGTGGTACGGGAAGAAAAGCATAAGAAGCAAAGGGAATCTCGGATCCAACCCAAGTTTTTAACTTGATCTAGGTTTTAACCCCTTAACCCAACCTGGTAAGGGGCAGGGTCTGGAACATGGTTCCCGTGGTTCGTGGGAGCATGGTCCCTAACCAATGGAATAAGAGGATGATCTGTAAACCATGAGGTGCCCAGTAATGCAAGGGGGACACCATATTGTTACTTTTGTAGTCCTCGGTATTGGGATTTCAGTGTGACCTTCTTTTCCCCTCCCAAGTTTGGAATCAATTGAGAAGTAGGACACAGGAGGCAGATGAAAACCAAAATGCCATCTTTATGACTAATAAGCCTGATTAAACAATGTGGCTTCATATCTGTTGCTAAACTTGGCTTGCTGCTGGAAGGTCTGCTCACTTCCTATGGGGAGAAGTGAATCCAGGTGTGGAGGGAAGCTGGGAGTGTTCCCACCATTTTTCCCTCCAGGGGCATGACAGCACAGTGCATGCTCAGTGAATGGAATATGTGTAAACATTTTGTCTACTGAGCTTTCTGAGAAGGAAGGATGGCTGTTATCTTAGAGGGAAAAGCTGCTCCACTAGTGAATGTATTACTGTCATTCCTTGCTGTGAGGAATCAAAGGCAAGATATTTTATAGAAGCTGCCACGGGTCCGAAGAAAGTACTGAATGTCTGCCTACCAGTCATCCTTTTTAAAGGACCAGATGTCTTGTTCTTGCTTCTGTTTGCCAGTGGCCACAGTTTCTGATTCAGAATCTGTTTCTCAGTTCTTTTTGGTGCTGTAACTTTAAAGGTGGTCTCTCTCTCCTTGCCCCTCTCCCTTCTCCCTTTCTCTCTTTCTATATGTCTTTCAGAGCACTGTTTTCTTTGCCCACACAACATGCCAAACCGGAGCCATCAATCATACATCCACAGGTTTGGCATGACCGACTCATAAGTCCAACGTTATATAAAAGGTGAAAGCATAATGCATGGTAATGCAGAACCAATGCTATTGTTTCATCCAATCAGATTTTCCTCTGCACAAAATCCCTCATGCCTCAGAAAAAGGTGATCTTTTTCGTCTCCCTCTACCTAAGTATTCAAATGTAAGACATTTTCTCTGCCTTCATGGCAATCACTTTGTGCTCTGAAGCATGAGATTTAATTACCCATATCATTGTCTTGGCCTACATAGCTACAACCATTATCAATGATCATAAAATTACACTTCTTTGATATAAGTGCAGCCACAGTTATGCAGTTCCAATCATGCATCAACCAGTACATTTAAAATATTTTTTCAAGCTTCTAGGGAATAAATGTCCTCTAAAAATTTTGCATCCTATTTCAGACAAATTTCAAAAAAATAACTGTGAACTTTCATTAACCTCTGAATAGCCTAACAATTGCCCAAATTAGTAGAAAGATTTGGAGAGGAAATAAGGTAACTCTAAATACTAAGTTTATTTTCTCTACAGTGTATTTGATCTATGTCTCTGTTTGGGGTGATATGTACATATTATTTTTAAAACATTTTTCTGACCTCGCAGCAGATCTTTCCATTAACCAGTGGGAACACGGCAGGATGCATCAAGATTGAGCCAGCATGGCAGGAACTGCATCGCACCTACTGGTGCGACAGAGACATCATCGCAGATGACATGGAGGAGCCCTGGGAGGTCTTTCTCTGAGCCCGGGAAAAGGAACTTCCCTACTGAATTTCTCTAAAATTTTTTTATCTTTATTGTATTTTTCCTTTTACCATTGAGTCCCCTTATACCCACCTCCCTGAAGCAATCACCACACTGCTGTCCATGTCCATGAGTCCTTTTTCCTTCTTGCTCAATTGTTCCACTCCCTAATCCCCCACCCCACTAGCTGTCACCTGCTCTCCGTCTATGAGCCTGCCTCTGTTTTGCTGGTTAGTTCAGTTTGTTCATTAGATTCCAAATACAAGTGAAATCATACGGTACTTGTCTTTCTCTGACTGGCTAATTTCAGTTAGCATAATGTTGTCCAGGTCCATTCCTATTGTTGCGAAGGGTAAAACTTTCTTCTTTTTTAGTGCCTAGTAGAATTCTGATGTGTAAATATCCCATAGTTGTTTTATCCACTCACCAATTGATGGACACTTGGGCTGCTTCCATACCTTAGTGATTGTAAATAATACTGCAATGAACATAGGGTGCTTATATTCTTTTGAATTAGTGGTTTGGGTTCCTTTGGATATATTGCCAAAAATGGGATCACTGGGTCAAAAGGCAGATCCATTTTTAATGTTTTTAGTTACATCCACATTGCTTTCCACGGTGGCTGCACCAGTCTGCATTCCCACCAGCAGTGTAAAAGGGTTCCCCTTTCTCCACATCCTTGTCAGCACTTGCTTGTTGATTTGTTGATGATAGCCATTCTGACAGGTGTGAGATGATATCCCATTGTGGTTTTAATTTGCATTTCTCTGATAGTTAGCGATGTTTAGCATCTTTTCACATGTCTATTGGCCATCTGCATGTCATCTTTGGAGAAGTGTCAGGCCCTTTGCCCATTTGTTAACTGGGTTGTTTGTTTTTTTGGTGTTGAGTGTAGTAAATACTTTATAAATGTTGGATATTAATCCCCTATCAGATGTATCCATGAATATATTCTTCTATTCTGTGGGTTGTTTTTTTTCCCTTTGCTTTGCAAAAACTTTTTAGTTTGATGTCGTCCTATTTGTTTATTTTTCCTTTTATTTCCCTTGCCTGAGGAGATATATACAAAAATAACTTCTATGAGCAATATCCAAGATTTAGCTCCCTATGTTGTCTTCCAGGATTTGTATGGGTTTTGGGTCTGACATTTAAGTCTTTGATCCATTTTGAATTTATTCTTGTGTGTGGTATAAGAAGGTGGTATCGTTTCATTTTTCTGCATGTCTCTGCCCAATTTTCCCAATACTAATATTGAATAAATTATCTTTAGCCCATTGCATGTGCTTGCTTCCCTTGTTGAATATTAACTGACTATAAAGTTATGGGTTTATTTCTGGGCTCTCAATTCTGTTCCATCCATCTATGTGTCTGTTTTTATGCTAATACCATGTTGTTTTGATTACCATGGCCTCATAGTACAGTTTGATATTAGGTAGCATGAGTGATTCCTCCAACTTTGTTCTTTCTCAGAATTGCTGTTGCTATGTGGGGTCTTCTGTGGTTCGATATAAATTCCTGAAATATCTGTTCTAGTTCTGTGAAATATGTCATTGGCATCTTGGTAGAAATTATGTTGAATCTATAGATAGCTTTGGGTAGTATGGACATTTTAATGATGTTAATTCTTCCTATTCATGAACATGGTATGTGCTTCCATTTATTTGGATCTTCTTCAATTTCTTTCTTCACTTATTATAAATTTCCATATACAGGGTTTTCACATCTTTGATTAGGTTTATTCCTAGGTATTTTATTCATTTGAAGAAATTGTGACTGGGATTGTTTTCTTAATTTGCCTTTCTGTTAGTTCATTATTGGCCTGTAAAAATGCAACTGATTTCTGGATATTAATTTTTCAGTCTGATACTTTGCTGAATTCATTTATCAGTTCTAGTGGTTTCTTGGCAGATCATTTTGGGTTCTCTATGTACAGCATCATGTCATCTATGAATAGAGACAGTTTTACTTCCTCTCCAATTTGGATGCCTTTTATTTCTTCTTCTTGTTTGATTGCTGTAGCTAGGACTTCCAGTACTATGTTTAATAATAGAGTGAAAATGTGCATCCCTGTCTTGTTCCCAGTCTTAAGAGGAATGCTTGTAGTTTTTGCCTGTTGAGCATGATGCTGGCAGTGGGTTTGTCATATATGGCCTTTATTATATTTAGGCCTTGTATTCTCACTTTGCTGAGAGTGTTGATCATAAATGGGTGCTGGATTTTATCAAAAGCTTTTTCTGCATCTGTTGATATGATCATTTGGTTTTTATCCTTCACTTTGTTTATGTGGTGAATCACATTTATTGATTTGAGAATATTGTACCAACCTTGCATTCCCGGAATAAATCCCACTTGAACATGGAGTATGATCTTTTTGATGCATTTCTGTATTCAGTTTGCTAATATTTTGTTGAGGATTTTAGCACCTATGTTCATCAGGGATATTGGCCTATACTTCTCTTTCTTTGTAGTGTTTTTTTCTAGTTTTGGAATTAGGATAACACTGGCCTCATAAAGTGAGTTTGGGAGCCTTCCCTCCTTTTCAATTTTACAAAATTGCTTGAGAAGGACAGGTGTTACTTCTTCTCAGAATGTTTGGTAAAATTCACCTGTGAAGCCATCTGCTCCAAGGCTTTTCTTTGTTGGGAGTTTTTTTTTTTTATTACTGATTCAATTTCATTAGATGAAATCTGTCTATTCAGACTCTCTGATTCTTCCTGATTTATTTTTGGAAGATTGTATGTTTTAGGAATTTATACATTTTGTCCAGGTTGCCAAGCTTGTTGGCATATAATTGTTTATAATATTTTCTTACAATTCTTTTTATTTCTTTGGTGTTTGTTATTATTTCTTTTCTTTCATTTCAGATTTTATTTATTTGGGTTCTTTCTCTTTTTTTATTGATGAGTTTGGTTAAAGGTTGACACTCTTTATTTATCTTTTCTAAGTACCAGCTCTTGGTTTCATTAATCTTTTCTATTGTTTTTTAGACTCTATTTCATTTATTTCTGTTCTGGTCTTTATTATTTCCTTCCTTACTTACTTACTTTGGGTTTTGCTTGTTGTTCTTTTTCTAGTTCCTTTAAATGTGAAGTTATATTGTTTATTTGTGCTTTTTCTAGTTGTTGTTGTTTTTGATAGGCTTGTAAAGCTATGAATTTCCATCTTAGAATTGCCTTCCCAGTGTCCCACAGGTTTTGAATTGTTGTGTTCTTATTTTCATTGTTTTTTTCAACATATCCTTGGATTTGTTCCTTGATCTTGTCGTTGACCCATTCATTGTTTAAAAACATATTATTTATCTTCCATGTCTTTGGGTGTTTTTCAGTGTTCTTCTTGTGATTGCTTTCCAGTTTTGTAGCATTGTGGTCAGAAAACATGCTTGACATGATTTCAAACTTATTAAATATATTGAGACTTGTTTTGTTTCCTAAAATGTGGTCATTCTTAGAAAACATTCCATGTGCACTTGAAAAGTATGTTTATTCTGCTGCTTTGGGGTGAAATGCTCTAAAGATATCAATGAAATCCATTTAGTCTACTGTATTATTTAAGGCTACAGTCTCCTTGCTGAATTTCTGCCTGGAAAATCTATCCATTGAAGTCAATGGGATATTAAAATCCTAATTATGACTGCATTTCTGTTGATCTCTCCTTTTATGCCCATCAAGATTTGCTTTACATATTTGGGTGCTCTTATGTTGGGTACATAAATGTTTACTAGGACTATATACTCTTGTTGGATTGTCCCCTTTATCATTACATAGTGTCTTTCTTTGTCTCTTACTATTGCCTTAGTTTAAAGTCTGTTTTGTTGACTATGAGTACTACTACCCCAGCTTTTTTTCTTTTCCATATGCATGAAATATCTTTTTCCAACCCTTTACTTTTAGTCTGTCTGTATCTTTTGATCTGAGATGGATCTCTTGGAGGCAGCATATACATGGGTCTTGTTTTCTTATCCACTCAGCTACCCTTAAATGGTTGGAGCATTTAAGCCATTTACATTTAAAGTGATTATTGATAGATATGTATGTAGTGCCATTTTATTGTTATACTGTTTTTCTCATTTTTTTCTCTTTTCTCTTTTTCTTCTTGTTCTTAAAGCAAGCTCTTAAACATTGGTTGCTGTACTGGTTTAGTATTAACAAACTCCTTTAGCTTTTTCTTGTCTGGGAAGCTCCTTATTTCTCCTTTGATTTTAAATGACAGTCTTGCTGGGTAAAGTAGCCTTTGTTGTAGGTCTTTGCTTTTCTTCACCTTGAATATTTCACACCACTTCTTTCTGGCCTGAAATATTTCTGTTGAATAATCAGATGCTCCCTGCTTTTCTCTTATGGCTCTTAGGATTCTCTCCTTGTCACTTTAATTATGATGTGTCTCGGTGTCGGCCTCTTGGGGTCCAACTTTTTTGGGATTCTCTGAGCTCCCTGGATTTGTGTGTCTTTTTCCTTCACCAGATTAGGGAAGTTTTTATTATTATTTCTTTGAATAGGTCCTTGATCCCTTGCTTGCTCTCTTCTCCTTCTGATATCCCCATAATGTGGATGTTGTTACACTTCATGTCATCCAAAATGTTTCTTAAGCTCTCGTCATTTTTAAAAATTCTTTTTTCTTTTTGATGTTCTGCCTAGGTATATTTTTTCTATCTTGTCTTCCAAAACACTGACTCTATCCTCTGCTTCATCTGACCTATTGTTTATTCATTCCAGTGTACTGTCTCAGAGATTGCATTCTTTATTTCTGACTAGTCCTTTTGTATGGTCTCTGTCTTTTTCCATGCTTTTGAGTATCCACATAATCATTACTCTGAATTCTCTATCGAATAAATTGCTTGTCTCCATTTCATCTAGTTCTTCTGGAGAATTCTCTTATTCTTTCATTTGGGGTCTGTTTCTTTCTTTTCCCATTTTGGCTGCTTCTATGTATTTTCTGTCTTAGATGTTAAACTAATCAGCTGTTTAGATTGGTTATTAATCTAATTAAGCTGTAGCTAGCAGTCAAGCTTAAGCACCACAGGGTGGGGCAGAGTAATTTCTTCAGGCAGGGCTGTTGCTTCCCCTTAGGCTGATGCCACTTGGAAAAGAGTGCTCTGCCTGAGAAAGATGGCTTCAGTAATATGGGGAATGACTCAGCAAAGGGATCCTGGTGGCTGTTCCTTCCGTTCTCCCCCCAGAGTCACCAGCCCCAGACTCTCTTCGAGCATCTCTATTCCACTCTGCCCTCTCTCTGCCAGAGCCCAGAGTCAGTGGCTGTGAATGAAATTTTGTGCATTGGTTCTTTAAGAGGCTCTCTGCATCTCCAGCCCTCTCTCCTTAGCAGACAGAAGCCCTGCTACATTTCATAGCTGGATGTTACCTAGGTTTCTTTCCCACTCTGGTGTTGTAGGCTGGGGAACCCAGCTTGGGGTTTAGACCTCACACTTCTCAGGGGGAACGCCTGTGGCCAGTGAAATATCCCTCCTTCCCACGGAGCCCAGTCAGCCCTCTCGCACCTCTTCTATACTCTGTACCAGTCTTCTCACTGTGGTGAAGCGATTTCTTTCGTCTCTCCATAGTTATGAGGCTTCACTCCAGCTGGTGTTCAGTTGGTTATTCTGGATGATTTCTCTGCAATTTAGTTGTAATTCCAGATTGGTCCTTGGAAAACGTTAGTGTAGTTTCCACTTATTCCTCCACCATCTTGGATTGACCCCCTCCCCTACTGAAATTTCTCAAAGATCAACGCCATTTTGTACCCACTCTCCATGATATAATGGCACTGCAAATTGCAGTTATACTGTACACATTTGAAATTTGGAAATCAAACTTTTTTCCATTTCATTTTTCAGTACACATTTGTAAAAAATAAAGGGCCTTTTTCCTCTTTTTGATATGACTACAATAGCATTATCACACAGAATAAAATAAGTTATGAGGATGTAATATATAGCACAAACTGTGTGGCATATTGAAAGTTACTAGTAGAATAAAATAAAATCATGCTTTTACCTAACATTTTGCAACTGCTTCTCATAAAACTGAAAATATGCTATTACTTTCCCCAAAAGAGAATATGTGGCCCTTATTCATCTTTGAGAATGTTCATTCCTCATCCAGTTGTGGCACACCCTCCACTCACCTCTGATATGCTGTAACTAAAGAGTGATATGTAAGATTAAATACTCTTAGCATGCACTCTGTTAGATGGTAGAGAAATGGGAAAGGAAGAAAAAAGAACTGAACTGGCTAAGAGAAGAAATAGATTCATATCAAAACGAGAAAGATATTCTCATAACTATTATAGTCCTCATTTCTGAAACTGGTCATGTAGTTAAATAAAGTTTTTAGAGTCTCCTTCTTCCACAACTCATTCCATATTCCCTTTTCCACCAGCAACCACCTCATTCACTTTTGGTTCCTGGCTTGGTAGAGTAATCCAAACCTTAATTTCTAATGGGTCTGGGCTATTAGCAGTCTTGCCTATATTGTGGTGTTTTAATTTTTCATTGATTTTTGTGAGAGGATATGAGAAAAGAGTACCTTATCATGACCTACTATGATAGTCTCATGGGTATCGGTCTCTGGAATTGGCAGGCTGACCACTCAGCAAAGGCAGCAGCCAGATCCACTTTAATGTAAAGTAAGTCCATGTTGCTGAGTTCATGCATAAAATCCATCCCTTCCCTCCTGGCCACTTTGTTCATGAGTTCATCAGCTAAGGACAGAGAGACTTACTGAAGCCCACAGAATAGGCTATCTAGTGCACTCAGTTATTAACATCCTCTTCTACCGAAGTTATTCTTTCGTGTGCATTTACATAAGTCAAAAGTATCTTCGCAAACTCAGCTAATTTGAAAAGGTATCAACATAAATTTTATCCAGATGTCCTTGTCCCCAATTTCCAATTGTTTCTTCTACATTTCTAACCACTCATTGCTTTATATGAGTTATTGTAGACCCATACCTCTGACAGTATGTCCCTTCCTGGCAAAATGCAGGTGTACTGCTTGAAGTTATGGCCACTAAATTTATTTTGTTTTACCACTGACCTTTCTTCTCCCTCAACTAATTGATCACAGGGAAATCTCCTCAAGATTGTAAGTGCTTGCTGAGAGGGAGGAGGACACACAGTATAAGAAGTAATGGACAGGGACATCCTGGCCCCTAGCCTCATGCAGCCCACCTGTGGTTCAGGACCTGCTCGAGCCCAGTGTTGTAGATCCTTCTTCTACTTTATGACAAAGTGCTTATGTGTATGCTCAAGTGTATGCATGGTGTCACAGACGATAGCCATTTAATAATGCGCATTTAAGTTGCACGGAAATTAAGTGGTCCGTGGCCAACTGCTTGTCTCTTTTAAGGCCCAGTGGCAAACCAGAAGCAGTTTCTCAAAATGATCATCTTTATCTGCAGAGATTAGCATGGCAATGGTCCAAATCCTAAGTGTCTGCAATGTGTTTGCCTATGGGAGCCTTCCAAAGGCATCCATCCCTGTTTGACACTTCAGACACCACTCGATCATGTAGTGTAGGAAGCAAGGTAGCTTCCAATGCTGACTGGACCAGTTACAGAGTTTTGTCTTTCTTGTCTGAACCCAATTTAAGACTGGTGGCTTTTCAGGTTTTCAGTAAATATTTATAGTACCATGCCCAAATGAGATATGAGTTTCTTCCAAAGTACAAATTAGACAACTACAGGTTTCATCCTTCTTGTTCATAAAATCCACTTACCATGACATAATGAATGTAAAGGAAGGATGTGGTACCCCGTGGACTGGAGAGATAAAGAAAGTCCTTGTGGACTAGATTATAACAGAGGATTAGAGAGATGGCACAGTCCTGAGTTAAAACAGTAAAGGTGTATTGCAGACCCCTTCTAGCTGAAAGAAAATGACTTCTTGCTGGTCTTTACTAATAGTTACAGGGGAAAGCACTTGTTAGATAAATATCTGAACACCAGATGACATGAGATGTGTCAATTTGTCATAGCAATGAAACCACATCTGGACCAACAGGTGCAACTGGAGTCATCATCTAATTAAATTTACAATAATCTACTGTCATTCTTCAAGAACCATCTGTTTTCTCACAGGCCCTAAAGGTTAGACTGAATGGAGCTGTGTTAGGAATCACCACGCCCATACCTTTCAAGTCCTTGATAGTGTCAGTAATTATGTAGTTCCCTTAGGGATGTTACATTAGTATAATTAAATTATTTTGTTAGAAAAGGGGAATTTCAGCAGCCTCTGCTTGGCCTTTACTACCTTTCTGAGTTTTCTATTGCTGCATAACAAATTACCATACACTTGCTGGCTTCAAACAATACACCATCTACTGTAGGTCAGAAATCTGGCACAAAGAGGCTGGCTTCTCTGCTCAGGCTGAAACTAGCTGTTGAACAGCTGTATTCTCATTTTGAGTTCAAGGTCCTCTTTCAAGCTGTCACTATCAAATATTCAGAGAACAGCCATAATAGAACCCTTTCTTTAAAAAATGCTTACTTCTCATTTTATCTTTGTTTTAATGTACATACAGTTGGCATATAATATTATATTAAAGAACTCTTAAATATTCTCTCCTCACAAATGTTTTATCACAGCCTTGGTGAAGGAATTTTCTTCTGGGCCCTCTTGAGGAGCATAGTTAGGGGGTAGAAAAGCAGATTTTACTTGAGAAATCTATTCTGGCATCCTTATCTCCCTAAGCTTTTAGGTATCCTCCACTACAATATAGTTTTGGTATTTTTACTTCACTTAGTTTTTAGTTTGACATGTCAACTTCATAGGAGACCTTCAGTCAAACAACCCAACAGACTTTTAGAGAGACTCCCAGTTGCTCAAGGCAACGTATTCAATCCAGAATTACTGTTTAGTAAGCCATTTCAATTAATCATCCAAACCCAACATTGTATTCCTTCCACTCTCTCCCAACACACTTAGAATCCATGTATATATTTTCCCCCCAGGTTACCATCAGGTAAATTGGCAAAATCTTGCAATTTTTCAATATTGGACCTTTTTAAAGGTCAGATTTTGTGCCTGATTCTTTTAGGCACTGTCTGGACTTGAGTTGGTTACAGGTCTAGAAACAATGGAAGGTTTATGTGTTGGGCCTGAGGAGGAAAACCGGTATACTACTAGGAAAACCCCTTGGGGGGCCCATGTCAGGTTTTTCAGACAAGGAGATACTAACTTTCGCAGATGGGCACAGAAGACAGAAAGATTGCTTTCACTGGCCGAAGAGGCTCAATAAGATTTAAAGGTCCACCGTTCCCAGACTCACTGGAATTTGCACACATCAATGCAGGTTTCGGGACACCAGTCTTTTCATACAAATGTCCTACCCTCAACATGAAAGACTGTGAGACTGGCAATTCAACTGTGTTGTCATTTAGCCATGTGCAGGTTTAGACTTGGGATTTAATAGTCAGAAATCTTAGCCATGAAGCTACAGGACTGAAGGGTTTCCTTCAGAGCAGTCATAGAGCTTCCCTATTTCTTCCTGTATATTGAACTGGGAATTTAAAAGCCTGAGCTCATAATTTTGTTTGTCTAAGTTCTCCACTTTACTTCAAAACAGGCAAGTTACCCCATCATATCCTTAATTTCACTTCACTTGTTCCATGCCCTGTTTTTAGTCACTCAAAGTCTTGCTTCTCCAGGAATTGGCTTCCCACTGCTGCCCAATGCTAAGCAGATGAACTTGGAGGTCATGGGCCGGCTGTCACAGTCAAACACCAACTTTCACAAAATAAAAAATGGCTGCCACTTCACTTTTACCTTCCAAATTTCATGTAAATGTCTCCTATTCTAACCTGGAACCACAGACAGAAGAAAATTCATGGAAATACAGTTCCTTCTTTGCTAAGCTGACAAAGCTACCCCCTAAAACACCTTCCTCAGCCAGTTCCAGCTGGGGGCTACCCTTTGCAGATGAAAAGCTGAATGCCCCACCAGCTCTGGAGGAGACCACCCTGAGTAAAATGTGGTTGACAGACATAAAAAAAAAAGGTACAACTAACATGATGTGTTCTGTGGGAGGACAGAGGACACACACTAGAACTTTCCCCCTCACCCAATCTGACACAAAAGTAAATCAATGAGAATGTTCATTGATTTATGGGACCCAAAAAATTCCATGCCACATTCTAGGTTTTGTAAAGTCACTGTGTTCTGAAGATTCTTCTTTTGTAATATATCTTCTGCTTGTTTTTCTTGGATTCACATTGCTGCTGCCTTTAAACTAACATCTATGACTTTATTTATGGACTTTCTTTATTTATGTGCCCATCTGGCTGGTTTGCTGGCCTCAGTCTCCCACCATGATCTAGCTTACGTATCCCAGAAGATACATCTTACTTGTATCTTGTCATTTTTTAGCTCAAATCCCATTAATATCCTGATTTCCAGCCCCCATCCCTCTTCTACAGGAAAATGTGCTTACTCTACTAAGGACCCTTTCACCCCATAACCACACTATATGAAAAAATCATCACTATGACAGGTGGTAAAGAGTCAGACCTGGCTAAGAGTTGCTAGGACACTGTAAAAACAGAATTCTGCCTCTATAGGAACAGCCTGACAAGTTCTGTAAGTCAAACCCTGTGTAGGTCCTTAGTTATTGACATGCCCCATATGATCATGTGGAATGCATGAAGTTCAAGCCAGTCAGAGTGTGTGTCCATAGTGTGTCCATAGTGTGTTCATTAATACAAAAAGACTGAAGGAAGAAAAGCAGTTCTAAAAAGGCAAAGTCCAGAAGCCATGAGGTCAAATTGTTGAAGATACTTCCACTGAAGTACAGACATCGAGCCGAACCCTGAGGGGAAGGGCTAAAGGGCATTTTTCTCTTCTACATTTTACACAACCTGACAGGGGGTAGCCAGCTCTGGTCTTGCAATTACCATGGCAATAACCAATTTAAAAATAGGAGGGTCCCTCCATGGAATGAGCAAGGGGCACAACTAGGATGATCATGTGCCTCTGTTTGCATGGGACAGCCATAGTTCATGACCGTGGTCCCTGTGTCACATACAGTTAGCAGCCCTTTTGTTCTCAAAAGTGGCCCCACTTGGAAAATAAATTATATGTTCATTTTATACTTAGGTGAATATACTTAGTCCCTGCAAGACTATACTAGCTATGCATATGTTACTTTCAAACTGACTCATATGAATGTGAACTTGTCCTGATTTTCTTTATCTTTCTGGTGACCAGCATTTTTCATGTTCCAATTCACTTTACTGCCCCTTGGTGATGTTCCATAATGTTGCTAATCTGGGTGCTATCGCAGGCTTTGTTGCCCCTCAGTGACTTTATGTAAATCACCAAACTGTGCATCCATGTCTTCATCTTTTAAATAGACATAACAGGTATCTACAATATGGTCTTGTTGTGAGAATTACAAATGGATAATCTAAGCCAATGTTCAGAGCAGTGCATGAACATAACGTGTCGTGTCTGCCAACCCTAGAAGCAGTGGTGTCACTGATGATCTGTCTTTACTTGAACCCACATAGCATCTCATTTGGCACTTGAATTGTTTGTTTGTGGCTATTTTGTTTCTCAATTAATTCTAATCCTGATGACAGGGAGTATGTCTTATTTTTCTATTCCCCAAGTACCTGCCACAATACCTTGTAGAAAGTAAGACCTCAGTACATAAAGATTTATTTTAAGATAAAAATAAAAATAATTTCCCATATTTAAGTTGAGCTCATGTGCAAAATAAAACCTTTAGTATTTCACAGGTGGGACTGTCTTTGTCTTTAGAATAAGCTCCTTACAGACTTGGGCACTGGGTATGGATGTGAAGAAGAGTGTAAGGCCATGAGCTAACTGCTAGCAAACCAAATGAAAACAGGTGGCTTTGTTTTCTTAAAGAAAACATTTAAACAAAAGATGTTGTATTGAGTTTGGACTATTTCTCTTAAATGTTCTTTCTTTTTGTGTGTGTGCATATAATAGGTTTCATTAAAACACAATTTTTCTCTTAAAATCACCCTCATTTATACAATGGAATGCTATGCAACAGAAAGAGAGGAAGAGCCCCTACCCTTTGCGACAGCGTGGCTGGAACTGGAGAGCATTATGCTAAGTGAAATGAGCAAGGCGGTGAAGGACAAATACCATATGATCTCACCTATAAGTGGAACCTCATCAATGAAACAAACAAGCAAGTGAAACAGAACCAGAGACATTAAAATAAAGAACAAAGTGACAGTAACCAGAGGGGAGGGGCAAGAGGGGCAATGGAGAAAAGAAGAGGAAGGATCATGAAGGAACATGTAAAAAGGACCCATGGACTCAAAGGACCCATCAACAAAGCCAAAGGTGGGTAGGACTGAGGGTGGGAGGTGGAGGTGGATGGGGCAGGGGAAAAGGGTGGTGGGAAAAAATGTGCTTTAGTTTTCTCTGGAAAACTAAATGTTTTACCTGGTCCATCTGTAGGCTCCATGGAATAAAACTTAGCCATAAATTTACTAAATGTACAGGGGCAGGTGCTGCCCTTAGCATCATGCTAGGACACATATGGGGCTTAAAGACACCAAAGGCAATACCCCTATCCATGAGGGATGTACGGTCTGAAGAAAATAATTAAAAAATACAGCTTATATACATCAAACATAGTAATAAAACCATGGAAACATAACATGAAAAATACAAGTGACTGAACACATACATGATCTTATTTCTAGCGATATCACAGATAAGTGAAAAGCTCCTACTTTCTGCATTATCCAACTTACTCTCGATCACATACATATTCCATAATTCTTTTCCTCTTTTGAATCAGAATACAAATTTATCAAGAACAAAAATTAGCTATTTGCCTTCCTTTTCATCTTTCAAAGACCAGACTGACTGTAGTCAATCAGTATTGGTGGTTAGTTTAAAAATTACTACATTGAGAATGAAGTCAAGATTCTCCGTAGTGTTTTAAAATGTTAATAGCAATAGAGTAACTTTCACTGTATTTGAAGAAAGGGGAACAGGTGGTGTGTCCTCACTTCAAGAGAATCCGATTGTTTTCATACTTGTTGAGTTAATAAAAAAACTAAAGTAACAGTCATTACATGAATATTAAAAGATGGATGTAAGCCCAAATTTGATTTCCCATATACTCATTCAACAAGTAAACATATTTCCTATAATAAATAGAAAAGCAAGCCACTATGGTCTCAACTTTAAAGGTTACATAACCATGTATCACTACAGTTAAAATAGAATCTAGAGAACGTCTGTGAGGAGGAGGCTGCTTGAACACACATATGGCATCTTTCTTCCTCATGAAACACTGCTAAAACCATAGTAAAGAGACACATATTTAAAACATAAACCCCGAAAGCTAAATTCTAGGCCAGCAATGGAAAAGGCCAGTCGAAAACCAACCTGATGGGTGTGTCAGCTAGCTCTAAAAGGCATTAAAGGATGTTCACAGAGCAGTTCCATCATTCCACCCAATCCCTTCATCACTGGGGAACTGTATCTCTCCAAACCATGAGAGGAGAGCTCAGGGTGTCTAATTTCTGCAGGTAAACAGAGGGACTCGGGACAGGGCCATGGTAGGCCCAATTAAGAGGCTATCAGGAAAGCGGGAGAGAAGAGAGGGCAGATTAAGCAAATTTAGGCGCACCCCAATTTCAAAAACTGCCTTTAGAATGGGAATCAAGGCAGATTTTGAAGAAATTGTTATACATGTAAGAATGTTTCCTCCTCAGATTTTGAACCTTGTTCATAGAATTAGCCACCCAACATCCTGTTGAAAGGTAGGCAGATGTGAAGGGTATTTTATAAAAGCTGCAGGTTCAGATATTCAGAACTTCAATGGTGGCAAAAGAACCTCCTGTGAATGCCGGCACACCTTCTCTGGGCGGCTGATGCCTGCGCACGCACACGGACGTCAAAGGGGAGAAAGCTAAGAGAGGTGGAAACGGGAACGTTACCAGGATGAGAGAAAAACTCAACTTAAAAAGTATGCACGAGATTGACAGAGGCAGGAATTTTCCTAACTTCAGTTTAATGAGGTTTTCTTAATAGCTCACCCTCGGGTACTTTTCTTCCAAGAACCTAAATACATTGTTTGGAGGAATATTTTTATCCAATTCCTCCAACTATCTTTGTATAGCAACAAACTTAAAATACATTCTCATTTGGGAATCTGTTCAAGTTATATAAGAAGGTACTACTTTTTAATTTGTACTGTTTGGGCCAGACCGAGTCACTGAGGAAAGGTTGAAAGGCACAGAATGTTAATAGGCAGCCATGGAAATTTACATCTATCTTACATTTTGGGGATTATTTTATCTGCATGTTTATCACTGATTATTTACAAGGAGATGGAAGAATCTTTCCCCCAGGTCCCACCTTGTCTTTACAAATACTGAGGTCCGTTGAGAGTCCTTGGAGAGTAATAGCCCTGTGGTATGCTTCACATCCAAACAGCTGCAAGGAAAGAAAGGTCAACTACTCGGCTGACTCACAGAGTGTATAACAACTCCGCGGTATCCCGGAAACACGGCCACAGCTTTTGCTGAAACTCATTCATGTACAGGAAATGCAGTACCTCGGAAAGCCATTCAGGCCGTGTTTGGGCACTCCAATAGTTAGAAGAGTGTTTCTAGACTTTAGCAGCATAATATCAAAGGCAGTAATTCTATGGAAAAGATTACTAAATGTGACGAACTTTAAAAATAACAATAAACCAAACAAAAATACGTTTGTAGTGTACTGCTTTGGTAAGGATAGGCTGGATTATGCCTCAGTATTAAATATCCCTCAAATTTTTGTACTTCAGCACAACAGAGGTTTGTTTTGTTTCCATTTTGTAGATGGGTTCCATTCATTTTGGTCACTTGGGGGCACAGATGGACACAGTCCTCATCTACAGACATGCAGCAGAGATTAGCACAGAAAAGGAGATTTTGCACTTGCTGTTGAAGCTTTTGCCCAGAAGTCACATAATCACTAATATGTTATTGCTTAAGCAAGTCACATGATAGAGTTTAACTTTAAAGAGGGCACAGAAGTGCCGAGACCTAAATGTTGGGGGGAGCCAAGCTGACTGCTGGCTTTCTGTGTAGAAAAGCAAAATATAATAACATGAAATAGCAGAGGACAAATTAGATTAAAATACTCAAAACATATGTGTCACAAAGATTTGCTATCTTGTATGTATGATCAACTTTTAGAACTTAGTAAGAAGAGAATATTACTTCTAATATGTGAGTGAAGGAAGGACATGGAAAGATAATATTCAAAAGCAAAGAGATAATTTTCAGTAGACACAGCCGAATGTTCAACCTCACTAGTCATGGAAGACTACTACTTGTAAAAATAAAAGCTAATACTTATTGAACAATTATATTATATCAAGCGTACAATGTATGTACATTATTTGAATGTTTCCCCAATCTGGCTGCAAAATGAGTACCCTTTATTAATCCCATTTTAGAGATGAGGCTTAGAGATATTAAACTTCCCAAGGTCTCACAGTTCACAACATGGAACTGAGTTATAAATCTGGGAGTCTGATTCCAAGGTGAGTTACAGTGCCAACACTTACAAAAGAATGAAAGGTAGCAGGGATACAAATTCTTAAAGTCATTTTAGAGGATATTTAAATTGTGCATATATATATAAAGAAATTCAATGTGCACCCTCTTTGACTCACCAATTCTACTTGTAGTGATCTATTTCAGGGAAATAACAAAAGTTGGGAGCAGAGGCATTGTTTGAGGGCCAGTCCTGTGAACAGAAGCAATGGAGGTCCTGTCCTCATGACATCTGCAGTCTTATAGTCAATGATGAAAATAAGAAAGCCGCTGTCTGATGCAGACACCAGCCAGCAGTGTTCGCGTCTTTATGGAAGAAACAAGACATTCACATGGACTACTGAGTCCGGTGGAGGAAAAGGGACAGCATGGCTTTTCTCTCAAGGGGAGCAAAAGCCAGGGCCCTTGCTGTGACTGGCCTTTATTGGGTTTCTTGGCACATTAGTGATGGTCCTCATTTACTATGCAATGGTTGCTTTAGGTGGTTACCTTTTACAAAGGAGACAATGCCGCTAATCACATCACAGAAGAGGGATATTTGCAAATGAAAAGGGCAAAAGCGGTTGAACCCATTACACTCATCCTTGGAAGGTTTAGCATGGATTTTAGGAAGTTACTTTGCAGTAAATGTCTGCCACTGGGGGCTGGGCACACGCCACAGAGAATGGTCTCCTTCAGCTGTCTTTGTTTACACAGGCTTGGGAAAGCTTCCGGTAAACCCACCCTGTGGCTATCCACTGAATTCAAGCTGGATCCCCTTTACTAAAAATCTGATAAAAGCATTTACCTTTGTTGTGCAATCTGTTCCCACTTTTCTGACAACTATAATATACTGTATGAATGTTTCACCATTGCCCTGATTCCATCCACATTTACTGAGCACATTGTTTGAAGTACCAGGGCAGGGGGTAGATGGACAAGCCATAGCTCCCTTTTGAAGATGCTTAGCATGGGGATAATTTCCATACAAAATGGTAAAATGTTCCCAATGTATGTAAGCCAAGGTAAGAAGAGAAAGAGAAGTCATCTACCACAACCAAAAAGATTTCTGTAGGAAGAGGTGAATGGTTAACTTGAGATAATTTCATTGAGATGAGGGTAAATTTGAGTTAGCCAGGTTATAAAGGACAATAATAATCCAGGCCCAGGACACAGCATAAACAAAGCCACTGAGGCATGAAGTAACGTCACAGGGGCTCACTTTGCCAAATGTTTTTGGTCTTATTTGTGGGCCTGACTTTGCAACTCTCATTGTAAACTTTGGAGGAGAATGAAAATAGGAAAACTTATACCTTTTTTATCTCTAGCCTTCTAGTGAGATTGTCATTTAGTGAAAAATTACAAAATTGTGTCCCGTGACAATTTTTTTCCTTTTTGCCACTCGCCTCAAATTCAGTACAACGCCATGCATATTGATTTGGGATTTGAACTTGAAGTACATTTAAAGAAAAGGGACGGCCAAAAATGTGAGATCATAAATCAAAATCTACCAGAACCTCTTGTGTGCACTTAATGGGCAAAGAACACATGAGGTCCCTTTTCAATGTGAATGCTGTTTACTGATATGATGAATGGGCTTCAAGTTCCATCCCTCTGAGCTCTCTTTTTATGATTACTATTAAATGATGGTTTCAAATGAACCTCATTACTTCCCACTGAGACTCTTCCCAATGCCATGAAGGTGAAAGGCTGCCCAGCCTGGAATGACTTTGCTGGCTATTTTTCTAGTATGGGGTGTCCCACGCAAGTATTGTCATACTTGTCAACAACGTATCATTTGTAAGAAGGATAATGTCAACCTTAAGGCACCAGAAGAAACATGAATTATAAAGATTTACCTAAGACCACTACAAATGGGGATCATGAAGGAATTCTACACCTGGTGACTAATGACACGGTGAAGATCATTCTGCAGTTTCACTGGTATCTCTGCGGAATCCTATAGCAGCTTACCAAAAAATATATATATATATATGAGAGGATACAGCCAGACTGTTATAATTATGTATGCTTTTGATTTTGAGATAATTGTATATTCCTTTGCAGTTGCAGAAAACAGTATAGAGAGATCTCGTGTCCCCTCTACTTGGATGCTCCCAGGGAAAGCATCTTCCACACCTACAGCACAATATCACAACCACAACACTGACGCCAGTGCAGTCAAGATTGCCTTCACGAGGAAGACTCCACATGTCTCCCTTGTATAACCGCAGCCACTCCCCTCACATTCCCCTCCACATTCTACTATCTTCCACCCTGTCTTTAATCCCAGACAGCCACTGATCTGACCTCCACTTCAATAGCTTTGTCATTTCAAGAAAGTCCTACGAAAGGAACCATACCTTGTTAGATTGATTTTTTTTTTTTTTGCTCAAGCATAATTTTCTGGAGATCCATACAGGTTGCTGTGTTTATCAACACTGTGTTGCTTTCTGTTGCTTGATGGTATTTCATGCATGGATGTACCACAATTTGTATAATCATTTACCCATCCAAGGGCAATGGGATGTTTCTGGTTTGTGGCTATTACAAAAAAAGCTATGAATTCTTTAGTTAGTTATTTTGTGTTGACATAATTTTTTCATTTTTCTGGAATAAATATCCAGGAGTGCAATTGCTAGGTATTAACTACAGGTTCAGTTTTTTTTTAAAGAAATTTGAAAATTGTTCTCTAGAGTGGCTATGCCATTTGACATTCCCTCTAGAAATATGTGAATGGTACAGTTTCCCTACATCCATGTTAGCATTTGCTGTTCTTACTGTTTTTTATTATAGTCGCTCTGACAGGTAGGTACTAATATCTTACTATGCTTTTAATTTGCATCCCCCTGATGGGCAATATTAAGTACATTTTCCTGTGCTTATTTGCCATGTGTATACCCGCTTTACAGAAATGTCTCTTCAAATCTATTGGCCATTTTCTAGTTGCATTATTTGGTTTCTTGCTAGAATCAAGGTTTGAGAATTTCATAGTCTAGACACTGATCCTTTACAGGACAGTGCTTTGCAGAAGTTTTCTCCAACCTGGAGCTTATCTTACCCTTTAACAGCATTATTCCCAGGGAAAAGGCTGTTAATTTGATGAAGTCCAATAGGTCAATGGTTTCTTTTTATGGGTAATGCCTTTGATGTAAAGTCTAGGGACTCTTGGTTTCACCCTAGAGCCTGAAGATTGTCTCCTATGTTTTTGAAAAAGAAAAAAGCTTTCTCGTTTTACATTTGTATTTGAATTAGTGATACATTTTGAGTTCAGCTTTTATAAGGTATGACGTCGATGCTCTTTTTTCCATAATTATGGATGTCCAACTTGATCTAGTACTATTTGTTAAAAAGGCCACTCTTCTCCCAGTAAACTGCTTAGGAAACTTTGTTGTAAATCAGTTGGGCGTTTTTGTCTGGGTCAGTCTGTTTCATCGACTCACTTGTCTATGCCTTCCAAAAGCAGTCTTGATTACTGAGTGGTGACTAATTGAGTAGACTAATTCTCTCTCCTTTGTTCTTCTTTTCTCAGAACTGTTTTAGACATTCTAGTTCCTTACCTTTCCATTTAAATTTTAGAATATTTTGTTTCCATAGCACCGAAAGATCCTGCAGGGATTTTAAAATAAATTGTGTTAAAACTGAATGTCAATTTTGAAAAAAAAACTGAAATCTTTACTATGTTGAGTTTTCCAATCTTTGAGCATGATACCATTTATTTAGCTCTTCATTGGTTTCTTTCATTAGAAATTTGTAGTTTTGAGTATACAAGTCCTGTATGTACTGGGTTTACAGCGAAGTCTTTTTATTTTAGTGATTGTAAATGGCCTCATATTTTCATGTTCATTATTCTCATGTTCATTGCTATTGTACAGAAATAAAATTCATTTTGAATCTTGTAACTGCTGAACTCATCTACTCTAGGAGTTGTTTTGTTCTATTGTATAATATTTTCTATAGACTATCACGTCACCTGCCATTACGGGTAGTTTTCCCATTCGTAATGTCATTATACCATTGATTTCTTTTCTGGACTCATAGTAATGTCTAGAACTTCCAGTGCTAACTTCAGTGAGAGTACTGAGAGAGACTACCTTGCCTTGTTCCTGTTCAGGGGGAAAACATGCCATTTTTCACCCTTAGGTGTAACATTAACTGTAGGGGTTTTGTAGAAACTGTCCATCAGGATGAGGACATTCCCCACTATTCCTAGTCAATGAGTTTTGTCATGAATGGACATCGAATTTTGTGAAATGCTTTTTTCTGTGTCAGCTGATATAATCATGTGTTGACATCTATTATTTATAATTTTTCATTCAGTTTGAAACTGTCCTGTTTCTTTTTCGTAATGATTGATTTTTCATTGAAATCTGGACTTTTAGGCTACAGTAGTCCTCCCCGATCCACAGGGGATACATTCTGAGACCCTCCCCCCCACCGTGAGTGCCTGAAAGCACAGATAGCACCAAATGTATACACAGGGGCAGGCAAAAGTAGGTCTACAGTTGTATGTGAAAAACAGTTTATTCTTTATTATTATTGATTGATTATTGTATTAGTTATTTGTATTACCACTGTAAACCTACTTTTGCCACTACTGTATACTGTTTCTTCCTATACATATAAACCTATGTTAAGTTCAGTTTACAAATCAAATGCAGTGAAAAAATTAATAGCAATTACTACTAATAAAATAGAATGGTTATAATGACATACTCTAATAAAAAGTTATATGAATGTGGTCTCTCTCTCAGAACATCTTATTGTATTATATTCACCCATTCCCTTAAAAGGAGCACATTAGGGCTTCTCTGTGGCATATCTGAATTGCCAGCATCATTACTCTTGTACTTTGGGGCCATCGTTAAGGAAAATAAAGGTGACCTGAACATAAGCCCTGTGATACCCTGACAACTGATCTGATAACTGTAGAGAACAAAGAAAGAGTTAATATTAAGACACAGAAAGCTGCATGTAACAAGCAGTAGGAGTTAGTGTTAAGAAAAAAAAAAAGATTAAAAAGCCATAACCGCTAACAATGCTGGGCTTATATTCCAAGAAGATAAGAAGAGCAGGGTGAACAGAACTGACCTGGCAGATAGCCAACTGGACAGTTACCTCAGCCT
>PVKM010008087.1:0-34481 GCA_004027735.1 Carollia perspicillata
AGGGTCCTACGTGCTCCAATTCGCCAGCTCGCAGCCTCGCTCCGCGGGCGCCCCCGCAATTCTGGGCGCCGAGCGCCCCCTGATGGACAGTGTCTGTGGCAGCGGCACGGGCTTCTCTGCACGTTTGTCGCTGCGAGGGCAATGGAGGGGGACCCTCTCCCGATCCAGACGGTACTCCTCCAACCAGATCAGGACGGGGTTCAGTATGGGAGTCAAATGGTTACGCTGGGGTGAAAAATGGAACTGGAGGGTCCCCAGGACAACCGAATGAAGCCCCCAACTCTTTCTTCACCATTCAGACCCTCCATCCCGCCCGTTGGCTGCTGCGCGCGCGCCCTGAGAGAATATGGTGGGCTCGTTATCTCCCCCTGAGGGTCCCCGAGTGCAGGGTGGGCTCCCTGGGGCGGGGCGGGGGGCGTTTAGAAGACCCGCGGCCTCTCCTCGGGGCGCCACCAGGGGGCAGCACGAGCCCAGGTGCGTACCTCCGGACTTTAAGGGGAGGGCTCTGGGAGGAGCCTGTGTGACACCGAAGCGCCAAGCCTCGCCATGCTCTACCTGTTTCCCAGCTTTGCGATGTGGACGAGGAGGTGACAGGACTGGGCACGTGCATAGTACAGAGTGGCACCGAAGGCCTCTGAGGAGAGGTGACCTTGTTAGGAAAAGGACCAGCACACAGGCCGGGGGAACGGGCGGGGGTGGGGTGGGGTGGACAGCATGTGCAAAGGCCCAGAGGTGGGCCATCTGAACAAGTGGGAGCTGAAACGCATCCTGAGGCTGAACAAGCCAGAAGCCAAATGTAGAGGCAGGAGGTTTGGAGGGGGAGCCCACCGCTGGGGCTGTGGAGGGACCCGCAGTTTGGGCCTGAATTTAGGATGTTGGGTTGTGACAGCATCATGCAGGGTCTCTGAGAGAATCCAAAGGTTTAAAGACAGATTCTGACACTAAATTCTCAACTTTCCCAATATGAGATGCTCAAAATGGAGCCATCTACAAAAACTTCTGGAACCCTGGTTCCCCCGGCTGATGTCAAGGTGGGTACCTGGGAGGGAGGCAGGGTCCCTGTGGCCCAAGAGGCAGGGGTGACACTGAAGGGCAAGGACCCTGTACCCACAGACCCAGTGAAGGAGGCTCCATCCTCACCCCCTTGACAGTTCCAGAGTTTCTGTGCCTTTAAAGTAATGCAGCAAAATTAGCAGCTCTGCCATCATTAATATGCTAAAATGCAAATCAGGGGGTGATTAAGCCACAACCCCCAGAGCATATTTCTGCAGTGATCTGACAGATTCTTTTGTCAATGAGGTTTGGGGATTGATGTGCAGGAGGTGGTAGGGAGGTGTACGTCTGGAGTTGAGGGTCCTGGGGGGTACCCAGCTCCCAGACCCCCCACAGTGCTTCCTCAGATGCTTTCAAACCCCTCCTGCCCATCTTCCCCAGGGCCTGGCCTTGGGACCTGAATGGAGGAGCAGTGGGCAGGTTCAGCTTGCTAGGTGACCTGAGGGTGGGGACTGGACTTTGGCTGAGAGTGGCCCTTTGGGCCTCAGGGCTTTTGCACTGGCACTGTCCCAACCAGGGTTACTCTAAGCCTTCATACCCCCTCCAGGGACCCTCTGGCCACCCAGCTCTGATCCAGCAGCTTAGATGCCTGTGATGGCTCCTTCAGGGTTGTTTCCTCCTTTAGGATGCTCCCTCACTCCCCCCAAGGCACGTACTGCCAGCCTGTGGTCTCACCAGGTGCCTGTGCCCAGCAAGTCTGGACCCAGAAAGGGCTTCCACAGCACTCTACAGAGAGATAGCGAGAGAGAGAAGAGGAGAGAGGCAGTGATAGAGACAGAGGCAGACAGAGTTAGAGAGAATCGCAAGGGCAGAGACACAGAGACAGAGAAAGGCAGAGACAGAAAGAGAGATAGAGAGACACAGCCTGCACCGCCCCTCCCGGCAGAGGCTCAGGGTTGGCTCTGGGCCAGCTGCCATCTGCTGCCTCCCCTCCTCCCCACTCTGCTCTTCCTCCAGCACTCTGGTGGGGGCTGGGGCCCCAGAGGAGCCCCAGCTGCCACTGCCACACACAGGCCCACAGGCTTGTTTGTGGGCTCTTCCAGCTGCCCTGGGACCCCATAGTCCCTGGGCTGGGAAAAATGCCTCTGCCTGGCAGGGGCTTCCCAGCACTACCAGCAGAAGGACAGGACTCTCTCTGAGCCTCACCTGTGAAGTGAAATCACTGTCCAATTCATCCATCCATTGAATGCCCACCGTGTACCAGGCCCCGGCAGGGTGCTGGGGACACAGGGATGGCCAGGCCAGTTCCAGTTCCAGTTCCAGGGGCAATCCTTGTGGAACTGGAGGGGGGGGGGCACTGAATAAGCCAATCAGATGGTTACTGGATATTCATAAGTACAAGGGAAAAGGTAACAATTGAGACTCATAGACTGGAGAGTGAGGAGAGAGAGTATTCCTGGGACATGAACCAGCTGTGCAAAGGCCCTGAGGTCAGAATGAAACACGATGTCCAAGGAGCGGTAAGGAGGAGCCAGTGTGGCCGGAGGGAGGGAGTGAGGGGGTTGGAAGAAGGCCAGGCTGGAGAGCACACAGTAAGTGTTTTGTGCACCCTAGTTTCCTTTTGTCCCAGATCCTTCTATTCCCTCCAGACCTGCCTGGACCCCATCCCTACTGGGGGTGTCTGCCTAGCTCTGGGACACCCCTGGGTCCCTGCATTGCTGGCATAGCCAAGCCACAGGTAGGGAAGGAATTAGTATCTAATGGTGGGTGAGTTTTCTTGTTCTTCATGCCCACTCTGCAACCTTGTAAGTAAGGCACAGAGAGGTCACAGGCTGGCCTGAGATCCCGCATTCTGCCAAGCCCTTCCCTGGGGCCTGCTGGGGGTGGGAGACAACAGAGAAGCAGTGAGGGAGCCAGATTCCCCCAGCCCCAGACAGCGGGATGATGGGGAGGCCAGGCCCAGGAAACCAGAGCCGGGGGACTTACAGGGATTGGAGGCAGACCCTCAACACAAATGGGAAAACTGAGATCAGCAGCAACTTTCAGAGGGGAGGATCTGTTACCCGGTTTCTCCCAGGTGGCGCTTGGGGCCACCCCTACCCTCCAGGAAGGAGCCCTCCCTCATTCTCCCAGCACAGCCTGGGGACCAGGAGGCCCAGCCTTGACCCTGATGGAGGTTGGCACTGATCCCCTGCAACTGATGAGAACTCCAGCCCTGGGTGGGGGTGTGACCACACTGGGCTCTCTTCGCAGTGCTCCTCATACCCTGCTCACTCTCGGGATCACCCTGGGGGCGGGGGGCCTCCCTGGGCACCAGCGGTTTCTCCTAAAAGACCCCGGGGCAGGTAGAAGCCTGCCCCATCCAGGGAACACCCAGGGAGCATGTCACTGAAGTGGTTGTAATTCCCCCCACTGGTGGAAACCCAGCCCCCCATTCTGTGTCTCTGCAGGGTCACACAGCCTCAGCATAGAGTCAAAAAGCTAAACTTTCTTTTAATTTAAAAAATAACAACCCACACACACACAAAGAGAAGATAAAGCCCACCCTCCGTTAATCCCACCTCTTAAATATAAATACAAAGTAAGAACTGAAAGTCCCCCCACCCAGAGTAACCACTGAAACCTTGGGCATTTCCTCCTGCACGTTTTCAATACATGCTTTTTTCCTTTACCAAAAAAAAAACGCTACCCCAAAATGGCACCGTGGTCTCAAGCTTGTGTTGTATCTGCAGAGTTCGCCTCAGATGCCGTCCCTGCCCGGAGCACACGTGCAGACCCCGCTGCTGTAAGGCGAGAACAGTGTTCTGCTCACGGCCGTGTCTTCTTATGCGTCCCTCTGCTAGATGTGGTTCCCCACCCCCGGCCCCGCCAAATATTTGTTGCCACAAACCATGTTCTAATGAACATACCTGCCTGTGCTACCACTTTTCTTAGATTTATGAGTGTTGGCACTGGAATGGGATGGGTCGTTCAAAGTGATGTAGAGCTTCTTAATTCTAATGAGCACCCCACAGTGGTCCCCACATCTACCTTAACCATCACGGGATGTGACCCATCTCTTACTGTTTTCCATCTGTAAGGACAAAAGGTGGTCTCTTGGTTCCATTTCTGTTTGCATGTATTCCATCACGAGTGACTTCAGGCTTTGATTTCTCTGTCTCTCCATTAATCATTTGTGTTTCTTCTATGCGAACCAATTGTGAATTTCTTTGCCCTTTTTTGGTGTTTCCTTGTTTTGCTTGTTTTTCTTATTGATTTGTAGGAACTCTTTTTATAGGATGGTACAAATGCTTCTTCTGTTATGATGTTACGAATATTTTCTCCACTGCTCTCATGCCTCATGCAACCTCATCTGTGGGTCTGTTACAATTCACGAGTGTTTAGGTTTTTTATAGTCAAATACGAAGGTTTTCCTCCTTTTGTAGCTCTGGGATCTGCATCTTTTTCACGCGCAGAGAGGGGAGGGAGGCGAAGTGGCGGTGAGGGGTCAAGGCCAACATTTGCATATCACCCTCCAATACCAGGAGCACAGGGAGCTCAGTCAAGTCCAGGCCCCTCCCCCCCTCTGATCCTGCCTCCCATACGCTCTCCACCAGCCGTTTGAAAACTGCTATCCATGCAGGGACAAGCAGGGGCCAGGCCTGAGCCCAGCAGCCTGGGGACCCAAGTAGATCTGCCTCCCTCCTTGGGCCTCATGATGACCTATTTGTGCAACTCATTTCTCGTCTTTGCAAACACACAGCTGGGCCACATCAAGCCCCAGCTAGGAGGGAGCATGTGGGGTCGCTTCGATCTCTTTGGGCCTCAGTGTCCTCCTCTGCAACATGAGGCCAACCACAGCCCCTTACTCACTGCGCTGGGGGAAAGATCACAGGAGACGCTGGGCAGGAAAAGTCTATCACAGTGCCAGGCTACCACTTGGGTGACCCCATCCGCCTGCCCCTTCTGTAAAACTCGCCTAAACCTCCACACGGGGACCACACCCTTGGGTGGTGCTGGGTGCAGACCCCTGCCTGGATTCACTGTGCAGTCACGTGGCTTTCGTTAAGTGAGTGCATTGCTTTGTGTGTCAGTTTCCTCATTTACGAAACGAATGCCCTGACGGTCACCACCTCACAAGGCCAGGTTGGTTCTGGGAGATGATACCCACGCAAAGGGAAAGGACAACATGGGTGGTTCTTGGGGCCCAGCCCCCTGATTTTCAGAAAGGGAAACTGAGGCCCAAGAGGGGCAGCCCCTGCCTAGGATTACACAGCCGACACGTGGTAGAAACAGGACTTTAACATGAGCCTGTCGGTGAGCCAGGCCAGGGGTCTAGGAGCAGGACTCATTCTCCATTTCCTCCCCCAGACACCCACCTGTCAGGCCTCAAACCTGTCCATAAAAACCAGGAGGCTTCCTGGAGGAGGCAGCACCCAATCTGAGGGCTGAAGTATAAGGAGGAGATAACCAGGTACAAGAGGAAGGGTGGCTTAGGAGGAGATGAGGCCAGGACAAAGGCCTGGAAACTCGCAAGTGATTGGAGGAGCAGTAAGGGAGCCTGGAGGGCTGGTGAGGGTGTGAGGTGGGAAGTGGGCTAAACTGGGGTGGGGAAGGAGGCCAAGTTGGGTTTGGGCTCCAGACAGGGTGGTCGGGATTGGGGTTAGTACCACTAACTGCCAAGGGCTTTCCATGGCCCTCAGGACACCCAGGGGATGGCTTGCTATGCAACCTCCCAGCTTTTATCCACGTTGTACCCGCTTCCCAATCACCCTCACCAGCCCAGGGACACCTCAGCATTTCTGACTCAGCTCCCATGCCCCCAGTGAGACCGCGTCACCCTCCTGGCTTTTTCTCAAGGCCCTTGAGTAAGACCCACCCACACCTCTCAGCCTGGCAGGTGCTGGTGGCCCGGAATGCCCTTCCCCCACTTCTGGAAGGCACCCCGGAAGCAGGTGAAGGAGCTTGGGAGGCCAGGCAAATCCAGCGTGGGGGCCTGGATGGCCTCAGGCAAAGGCCTGGGTTTCCCCATCTGAACAGTGGGGCTGCTCCTGCTTCCTCCTGGGAGAAGCTCAGGGGGTCTGGAAAAGTCTCAGAAGGGGGTCACCCCCAGGGAACACAGAAGTGCTTTCCATGTCACCATGAGCAGAAGTCAGCGAGGCTACCCTGTAGGTGCATGTGTGGGCAGCAAGAATCCGGCCTGGCTCCCTGTCGCCTACCCCTCCCACTTTCACCCCCACCCCCAGGGAACCGGGCCAGACAGTGCACGTGCAGGAAGGAGGGAGAGCAGCCTGTGTTTGCACAGGCTGCCCCAGAATGTGGCGGGACAGGCCGTGGGGGCCCTGAGTCAGGAGCTATGGGTCACCTGGGGCACCAGGCCAGGAGGGCAGGCGGCTGCTCTTGGCAGGTGGCTTGGGCCCTGGGAATGGATGGACACAGGACAGGTGGGGGAACCCGGTAGAAAGAGGCAGTTCTGTGGCCTGGCTCAGTCCAGGGGAGGCGTCCAGCCTGGATTTGGGTTCAGTCCAGGTCAGTGTGCATTCATTCATTCGTTTATTCACTCACCGCTCCCTGGCATCCAGTCCCTCCTGGCCAGCCCTTCTCATTATCATCACCGGCCATAAGACATCTTTGCTCGGAGAAGGGGACTGTTATTAATTCATGCAGGTCCCCAACCCCACACTCCACACTGTTTGGTGGCTGTCTCCTCATCCCCACTAAGGGTGACTCTTCAGTTCCCCCTCAAATCTATCCCAAATTCACCTGACTCATCTGCCCATGGCCTGCCTTCTCTCCCTCAGTGATCACCCCTCCTCCCCCTCTCTGAACCCTCCTCTACACGAAGCTACTGGGATCACGTCCCTTTCCTACTCAGACCTCTGCCATGGCTCCCTGGTGACCCACCCTGCGATATTTGACCCCATTAAGATCTGACCCCTCCCTGCGATATTCGAAGCCCTGCCCTACAACCTTGGCCCCTCTGCCTCCATTCTGGGGGCTCCTGCCTCAGAGCTTTCTTAAATACACCCTGTGTAGTCCCACCACCCCACCTTTGCCCCTGCTCTCCTCCTGCCTAGAGTGCTCTTTGCTCTTTGTCCATCAACTTCACTTTTCTTTCTGGTCACATCCACTGTCTCTGGACCCCAGGTAGGTTGGGGTCCTGTGGGACACATTCAGAGACCCTTCTGGATCTTTCTCTGACACCTAACAACGGGAGGCATGAGGCAGGGGCTCTGCACACCTTCAGGGCCCCCTGCCCGGCTTTCATGGGCCACCTGTTCTCCAGTACAAGTCCTAGCTGAGGGGCAGGAGTCAAAGCATCCCTGGGTCCCCTCCCTTCCTTCTAGTCACACCTGGGAGTGCCAGAGAAGTCAGGCGTGGGGAGCAGCTGGTGGAACTGCTGCTTCACTATCCACTGAACACCCACCATGGACAGCATCCCCTCCCTCACCTGGAGAGGGCAATAAGCCTCCCCATACCATTCATAGGGGGACACTCGACCTCAGGACCAACCAGCAGCTCCAGGAGGAACCTTCCTCCCAGGGAGAATGAATGAGCCCTGACCCAGGCGTGGGGGGGGGGGTGAGGCGGGGCAGCAGGCATGTCATGGTGAACATGGACTTGTCAGGGTCAGGCCCTCTCACAGGGGTGGAATGGACCAAGAAACAACCGGCTCCAGACACAACCGTCACCCCTGCAGGGGTGCACACTGTGATGAGGGGATGAGGTGTGTGAGAATGGTCTGGCTTGAGTGATGAGTGCTTCTCTCTCCCGCCACATCTTTTGAAATGCAGAGGAGCTGGGTGGGGTGGGAGAGTGAGAGGATCTATTTACACTCTAGGAGAACCTACCCACTTTGGAGACAAATGAAAGTGGATGTCAAGAGGGTGGCCCCAAAGTCCCAAGTCCAATTACATTCTCTCCGAGGACAACTATAACCCAAACACATACTGGGTCTGTCTTCTGGAAGCTTTTATCACTATGCCACATCCCCCAACTCACTCTCCCCCAATTGGTGAGAATCTGTCCTTGGCATTAGTTTTACCAAACAGAAGTGGGGGGAACCTCTCTCACTGAGAGGTTCTCAGCCTAGGGCAAGCACAGTAGGTGTGGCTAGGGAGGAAGGAGGCAGCAGGTCGGGGAGACAGCTCTCCGGCTCCAGCCTGAGGCACCCAGAGAACAAAGGCCAAAGTCAGGCTGGGGAGGAGGTGGGCCTCCCTGGAGGGCCCTCTGGCATCAGCCAGCCATTGGCTGCCTGTCCCTGTGCCAGGGCCTTGTGGCCTTGAGGCTGGGCAGAGGTGGCAGCCTATTGGGAGCCCCCATAGGCTGCTCCACCCAGTGACTCAGCCCCACAGCAGGCCTCCCCAGGGAGGACAATGGTGGCGTGTGGGTGCCAAGAAGGCCTCTTGATAGGTGTGAGCCCCAGGGTGGGCTGGCCCGGCCCCCAGGGAGGAGCTCTCTGAACCTCAGTTTCCTCTTCTGGACAATGGGTTTAATCACCCAGGCATGAGGATGTTAGAGCAAAATGTATGGATGGAAATTGTCACATCTGAGACTAAAGGGGAAGCTCCGATCGCCCAGCTTGTCTTGGAGGGCAGGGCTGGACTGGTCACAGGTACCACTTGGGTATTGTGCCCCAGTGCCCAACACCAAGACTGGCACACAGTCCATGCTCAGTAATTGCGTGGTCTACGGATGGACCATTCACCCCCTTCCGGAGGTATCTCCAGGGAAAACCCAGGAACCATACCCGACTCTATGGTTTACACTTATAGTCTTGGGGGTCTGGACCACCCTGAATGAGGCTGGGGACTCCAGAAACCTGGTATCCCCAGTCTGGTCCTCCAGAAACCCCTGAGACTGGGAAACCCACAGCAGACCATGGGCCTGTGAGGTCAGGGTTGGGCCACCAGGAAAGGGCCCTCACTCAGAAGTACCAGATCCATTAGTGGGAAGAGGCCTAGGGATGCGGGCAGGAGCTACGGGCGCCTACACTGTGCCCATCGCTGCACCCTTCTATTTCCTGACAGGGAAACTGAGGCCCAGGGCATGGCAAGAATTTGCCCAAGGTCACAGTGAAGTGGGAGGATTGAAGGATTCAAACCCAGACCCCAAGACCCTCACTCCCCTCCCCAGGTCTGGGGTATGTGGGGGACTCTTTGGGCCAGAAGGCTGTGTCAGGGTGGGTGGCAGCCAACTTTAGATGTATTAGGAGGGGTTTGTAACTTTATTAGGATACCCTTCCTTTCCCTGGGGTCTTCTCCACTTCCCCACCCCTACTTTTCCTCCTTTCAGCCCAGCTCCCTTGGCTGGAAGCAGCCCTGAACTGTGGATTGATTCAGGGGCTTCACGTGGGAGTGGAAGAACATTGCAGGCAGGGGGCACAGTAAGGACAAAGGCGCAGAGATGAGAATGAGCCTGGCAGTTTTCAGAACAGTGAGGAGGCCCTTGTGTCCCCAGCTCCAGGGCCAAGGGGATGGTGGCCTCTTCTCAGGCCTGGAAGCAGTGTGGCTTTCCTTCTGGGGACACAGGGAGCCATGAAAGAGTGTTATTTAATTTATAATAATAACCATTCCCATTCTGTAGAGTCTGTGGTCTTCAAAAGCCTCTTGATGTCGGGGAAACTTCAGAGGCACTAAGAGAATCAGCAGGCTTGTTCTGGCCTTAGTCCTGTCCAAACTCAGGTCCAAATTCCATGTTACAGATTGGGAAACAGACCCAGCGAGTCAGGCACAGCGCAAGTCCCAGGGGAGTCTCTCTGACACTGAAACAGAGCTAACCTCCGTTTCCCTTCCCGTGAAATGGGTCTCATTCATTGGCTCTGGGCCTGGGCCTTGGTTGCCCTCTCGCAACACCCAGCACCGCACGCAGCCCTAGGAACGCAGACACGACCAAGCCCGAGAGGCCGCGCGGGCGCCTACGCAAACCTGAGAATAAAACTGCAAAACCCACCCCCGCCGTTTCTCCGGGACTCTAGCTCGAGAGTCCCGCCTCTTTCTTCGCAGTCCGCAGACAGTGGGAGTGGCCTCTTCACGAATGCCCAGTGGCACCGCCAATCAGGCTTTTGCGCTCTCCGATTGGCCACTACCGCTCTGCCTTATCTTTCCCTCTCACGGTCCTTTCTCCCTTGCGTCACGGTGCTACGCAGCATAACCACGTGCGCCTCCGCGCTAGAAAATAGTCCCTCCCGCAACCTGCGCCATTTGCAGAAAGACCCCCCCAAGGCGTCCCCACTCCCAGACTCCTGGCTCCGGGACGCCGCAACGGTTTCCTGCGAGCGTCCGGGAGGGCAAGCCGGAGGAGGGGGACTGTCGGGGCGGTGGCGACTGCGGAAGGATTCGCGGTGGTGCCGGACGGGGCGGGCCGTGGGCGGACCTTGGGGTGGGCGTGTCCCGGCGCACGGGAGGGGGACGGAACATGTCTCCCGCCGCAGGAAGATGAGGCAGTGGCGGCGCCCGCGGACGTAGCGGGCCGGGCAGAGCCGACCAGACGCGGCGGCACCGCGTACTCCACGCAGGCCGCCTCCGCCAGTGCCCTTAACACGTACGGGCACGCGGGGCGGGCACGCGGGGAGGGGCCCGGGCCACGCGCCGCCCACGCGCGACCCTCAGGGCCAGCTGGCGCCCCTTTGTCCGCGGGGGGGGCCGTACGTGTGCCGCTCCCCGTGCGCTGCGGCTCGGCGGCTCTGAGCAGGTAACTGCACCGGGACCCGGGGCCGTGCGGTTTTGGTGGCCCGGCGTCTTTGTGCAAAGTTGCCCCGGGCTTCCCCATACCATGGGGGCCGGGAAGTTGGGGAGGGGGCGGTGCTCCGGGGTGCGTTTCCCCCCGCCCTGCCCCATTGCGGGCCGGGCGCGGGGCGGCGGCCGGGAGTCATTGTTCTCCAACTTTGCTCGCCGGGCATTGGGGCCGCCGACGTGTAGGGTCTGGTGCATGCGAGGCCCGCGCGCGCCCCCTCCCCGGCCGGGCCGGTCACTTCGGGAAACTTTCCGGAGCCCTGGGAGGGGGCGCAGGGGGCGCCCAAGGGGCCTTCCAACTTTGTGGCGGGTCCTCTGGGCGCCCCCTTCCCCGGGAGGAGCACGGCGGGGCGCTGCAGTTTAGGGGGAAGCGTGTGAGGGAGGGAGAGTCCTTTTGTCTGAGCCGGGAAGGTGCGACCGCGCAAACTGAGGCTCAGGTTGAGGGCCGGGGGCTGGGGGAACTGCCGAGTGAACATCTGCTCCGTGTTAATGGGGGAGAGGCGGCAACGGCGGCTCGGGTTTGCGAACAGCGGAGTGGTGGCGCCCCAGCTTCAAAGGGCTCCCGGGCCTCGCCGCCTGCACCGGCTGCGGGGGGTGGGCGGTTGGTTTCTCGGGCCTCTCCCTCAAAGGAAGATGTCTCGTGCCCCCCTTTCTTTCGAAATGGTTCCAAACACCTTACGAGACCCCTAAAGTCCTTGTGACACCCAAAAACCTCAACTCTGCTCTAAAAGCCCATTTCAGCCCCCCACCCCGGCCTGCCTTGAAAATTGGTTTCAACTATCCCACAAAAAATTGCGGTTTCGTACTCAAAAAAGTCAGTTTCACATGCCCTCCCAAAAAGAAAAAAGTTAGCGGGGGAGGGTGTGCTCAGGGGCAGCCGTTTCACACCCTGTCTGTAGTTGACAAACAAAGCGGGGGTTTCTCCACCGCTGAAGTTGCGTGTCCCTCGGCCTCCGAACCCCTCTCCCCGCCACCTCCGCGGTGTCTCCACAGCCACCCCACCATCACCCGGGGACCCAGGGAGGAAGCTAGAGGGACTTCGTTGTCTGTCTACAGGCCAAGGAAGACTCGCTTTGCGCCCTTTCCTAGGGGTGGGGTGGGGTGGGGTGGGGTGGAATGGGGTCTGGCAGGTGGATCCCCCACCCCCAGTCTAGAACAGAATGAAGCCCCTGGGACCATGGGGAGGGCGGCCTGGTCTAGGAACCGGCTTCCCTCAGGGGCGGGAGAGGAGATGTTTTCAAAGTTGCTTAAAAATAATTCCCGGATACAACGTGACAATAAAACAACCTAGGGTTGTTTTTTCTTTTCTGAGTTGGGTTGTTTTTTGAGGGGGAGGAGGTGAGGGGGCGCTTTGAGTGTAGGTCCTGTGGTGGGCTCCCCTTGATTCAGTCATGAAGCAGGCAGGGGCCTTGCCTTCTTGAGGATTTCTTTCACTTTGAGTTAAGGGGTGACCAAGACTTCAACGTGCTGTGACAGCTGCTTGTGGGAGGGGGGTGTCAGCAAATTTCCTCTGGCCTGCTGGGGCTGGGTAAGCCTGGGGATGGTTGGAAATGGGACGTGTGGCCTGACGGGGGCAGGTTCTGGCCCAGCAAGTGGAAAAATGACTGCCCTAGCTCTCCTTTCCATTTAAAATTTGCAGCTTGAGTCTCTGGTGGTCTCAGAGGGAATTAGGAAATCTATATTTGCTCATTTCACACACACACACCGCCCCCCCCGCCCCCATTGTTCAAACTCCCAGAGCTCTGGGGAGGGGTCTCTCCAGGGGCCCTGAATTCTGGTATTCTGGCTGCCCTGCCCCCATCCCCAGGGTCAGGAAGGGAATCAGTCTAGGGGGACCCAGCCCCTCAGGGTGGTTAGAAGGGTTTTTTAAACAGCTCTCCTACTCCTCATCTGTCTACTTAGGTGATCAACCTTTTTTTTCTTTTTTTTTATTCTTTTTTATTCTTTTTCTGGTTTTCTGTATATGTCTGTCCCTGCCCCTCCCTGTGTCCACTACCACCATCCACCACCACAGGCTACCACACAGGGCCATCTCTAGGACTGAAGTATCCCACTTGGCCCCTGAGCCCACCATTGCAGCTGGAGAATGAACCAGCCGCAGAGGATGGCGCCTGTGGGCACGGACAAGGAGCTCAGTGACCTCCTGGACTTCAGCATGGTAAGCCAGGCTCAGCAGGCCTCTCAGATACCACCTTGTGCCCCCAGGACTCCTAGGAAAGAAGCACCTACTGAAACCCCTAGAAGCCAAGCCTAACACTTGTTTAGATGGAGGGGCCCCCAGTTGGGGCTGGGGGAATTGGGGCATCCCTCTGATGGGCAGTATGTATAATCGGAGCCCTTGTTGGTTCCCAAAGGCACATGTCACCCAGGTATTTGCTCAGGCACAGAGTGAGTTCAGTCTACCACTCTGCAGGTAGGGAAACTGAGGCCCAGAGAGTGGGAGGGGCTGCCCAGAGCCTCAGTGTCTCCAAGGGGAGGCTCAGCTTCTGAGGTCCCTGCTTGGCTGTGTGCACACAGTGGCCCTGGCCTTCTGATCTGTAAAATGGGTGTGGCCAGTGTTATTTGTCATATCATGGATTTCAAAAAACAAGATGGTGTGTGTGGTCTAATTATTTATTTAGCCACACTGTGACTAGTCAGGTGATATGAAGAGACCTCATGAGGACTGTGGGAATCTGTGGGCAGCACTTAGCCACCACTGCCGTTGCTGCCGTTGTTATTTTTGGGGAGAGGTTGGCTCCATGGGGGAAGGTAAGGATCCTTATACATCAGCCAGTTTGATCCACCCTGAATGGCCCAGTTCTCTGCCAGGCAGGTGGAGGTTCAGGGAAGGTACTGGCTTTCAGAGGTCACACAGCTCAAACAGGCCAAGTGAGGCCAGAAACCAGTGTACCTTGGACCCCAGGCCTTGATTTGCTCATCTGTTCAGTGGGCCACCTGTCACAAGTGTCCGGGTGATCAGCGTTTCCTCACAAATCAGGGAACCCAGTGTGGACACTTCCCTAAGTCCCACCCCTCCCCCCACCCGGACACCATTTTGGTTTGAAACAAGTTGGGGAGGACTCTTTCGGTCTGAATTTAACCCTCCACCAGTACCAGGCCCGGGCCACTGAGGTTGATCAAAAACAAGTCCCCGAACTGAAACATCAGCTGTCCTGCGGAAAAGCATAGCCCTTGAGACAGCGGGCCTGCAGCTCGGGAAGGGCCAGGCCCATATTTTTAAGCCCTGTTTTATTTTTGCCTCCCCGGCTGAGTAACTGGGGTACAGCTCAGTTGTTTTTTGTTAAACCGACAGGTCACAGACTACTGGGCCAGAACAGGTCTGCGTGGGGGCGGGGGAGCACAGGGTCAGACCTGGCCCCTGCTGTGCCATCTGGGAGCCCTGAACAACTTGTCTGCCTCCCTGTTCTTTTTTTTTTTTTTTTTTTTAAGATTTTACTTATCTTTAGAGAGAAGGGGGAAGGGAGAGAAAGAGAGGGACAGAAACGATGTGAGAGAGAAACATCAATTGGTTGCCTCTCGAGCGTGCACCGACTGGGAATTGAACATGTGACCTTTCACTTTGGGGGACCATACCCAACTGAGTCACATCAGTTAAGGCTGCCTCCCCTTCTGTCCAGAGGGTCTGAATGTCTCCCCCTCCCCAGCCAAAACCAATAACTTCTTTCACAGATGAGGACACAGGCTGAGAGGGTGAGGTGCTCAGTGTTTCCTCTCAGAGAATCTCGGCTTGATTTTCATCCTCATCTTCCCTCCTTGTTACAGGAGAGCGACAGAGGCAGCCTCCCATTTCAGCTCACATCCTCTCTCCGTAGCGCCCCTCTCACCTGCCCCATAGAAACTGAGTTCATCTGTTTCTTTGAAAGAGCTTGTTTTTAGACTGAAACGGAAGAAACTTAAAGGGAAGCAGGTCTTCTTTGGGCTAGGTTCTCAAAAGTAGGAAAGGCAACAGTCAAAATTAAATACAGAAAAGCTCCCTGGGATAGAAAAGGAAGGTGTTGAGGGCACTTCGACTCTGAATGACGTTCCCTGCGTGGGCCTGAGATGGTTCCTCTGCCTAATGAGAGACCAGGGGAACGAGGAGTCAGGCAGCGCTTGTCCTGTGACCCAACTGGGCGCGGCTCTGAGCCTAGTATGTGTGCGGTGGCCCCTGTGTGCCCTAGACATCCATGTGTATTGGGGTCTCGCAACATTCCATGTGGTTAGAACCCCAAGTCCATTCCACAGAAGAGAATTACTGAGGCTCCAGGGGTGTGTGTCCTCTCTGGGCTGCTGGTCAGTCATATGGTGCTCAGAGGACGTGGCCCATTGCCCCCAGCAGCAAGTGCCACGGCAGAACCCCTGGCAGTCTAGGGGACAGAATAAAGACAAACCCCCAGGGCTTGGCTGCTGACCTCCAGGTGTGGGGTCCAGTTGGTTCTGGTCTTCACTCAGGCCAGCCCCTCCCCCAACATAGACCTCAGTTTCCCCAATGAGAGAGGAACCCATTTTGAGGAATAGGGCCCTGGGGAGGCTGGCCCAGTTGAGGGAGCACAGACGCACACGTGCACACACCACCCCAGGAGGGGTACTTGGTGAGAATGCATTGCCATGCCTCCCATGAGCCTCTGCTCTAACTCCTGCCAGGCCCAGTTGAGCATGTGGCCTTAGTTTTCCCCTCCTGTACAATGGGGTATAGGGGGTAGGACCCCACTTCCCGGGCCACTCCCAGGGTTCATGGTGCTCACACAAGAGTAACCTGTAGGTGAGAACTCCATCCCCACTTCCTTGCTGGCTTGGGAAGGTTTAGGGGAACCATTAGCCATTCCCCAACAAACCACTCACCCCAACTCTGGCCACTTTTAATTACCTGGGCCCCAAACAGAATTTGTAAAACCCAGATCTGTAGGGCACAGCAATGACATGTGTTTGTTTTTCGTAGGAAAGGATTTGTTGATGTTGGATTTTCCTGTTAGTACTGCTAAGCCATGTAATCTGCAGGAACTTTACACTGAGTGTTTGAGCAGGGAGGGTGGCACCTAGGGAATCACCCAATAAACCATGGGGGGTGGGCTTATAGCTTTTCCAGAATCCCTCCAGCTTCCTGCCTCTCTGAGCCTCAGTTTCCCTTTCTGAAGGGCAGGCATCAGCAGTTAAGGTGCATTGACAGCTGCTCAGGCAGCTGCTGAGCACAAAGCTCAGCATGTGAGAGACACTCTACCTGGGTCATGGTCTCTGTCCCAGGGGCGGGGCCTGGCTGTCCTCCCCATGTCCCTGCCACTTGGGGTCAGAGATGAACAAACACAGGAGGGGATTCCAGGCTTGTCAGGAAGGGTGTGTGCACATGATGGCGGGCTGGCCCCTGTCAACCTGTTAGGTATAAGTGGTCTCACTTTTAAAGCTGAAACTTTGTATCACGTCTAAGAGCAGATAAATTGTATCAAGTGCTAAATGAGTTATTTCACTCAAAAGAATACAAGTCTGGTGTGAACAGGTTTCAACTTCCATAGGATATTGTTGCCACTGGTGGGCTGTGCTGTCAGAAGGGCCTGGGTTAAGGTGGTGTGCAGGGACCCCTGGCTGCCTTTTCCTCCTGCCTGTGGTCTCTGATGGGACAGGACCCCCGTAGGTAGAGCTGCATCCCTGGATGTGCCCCCCACCCCACTCACTGCTCTCTCTCTCCCCACAGATGTTCCCCCTGCCGGTGGCCAATGGGAAAGGCCGGCCCACTTCCCTGGCTGGCACCCAGTTTGGAGGCTCAGGTAGGACCCTGCTGCCTTGGGGCTGTGAATTTGCACAAAAAAAGTGAGAATGTTTAGAAGGTGGGTTGGAGCAGAGCAGGAACGGGGTGCAGCACCAGACCTAGAAGACAGAGTGGGGCTGAGGCTGGATGCAGGCTCGTGGAAAGGGTGCCAAAGGACAGGGGTACGGGGGGCACCTAGGTCAGCAGCTGGAGTGGAGGCTGGGGACAGCGAGCCTGAGAACCAGCTGCTGTGACAGTCACACGACCTGCATTGAGTGTCACGGAGGGAGCCTGGAGGTCAGCGTAGCATCTGTCCTGCACCTGGAGCCTAGGCCCCGGCCTAGAGATGGGAATCATTTGTATCGCTCGCAAGGGGGTCCTGTGTGAGGCAGGGACTTGAGCCTTTGAGGTCTTCTTTGCCCCAGTGGGGTCCTGGGTCTCCATTCCATCCCCAAAGAGGAAACTGAAGCCCAGCAGGGGCGTGACATGGAATCCCAGCTCTTGACAAATCTTGCCCATTCTGCAAGCCCTAGGCGAGGCCCAGCTCCTGGCTGTTTACATTCAAGCATATATTAGGCCCTTAATGGTACCCAGGAGGATACCGAAGGTTACTGGGACCTTGAGCACTCTACCTGGCACTGAATGCTGGTGACATGGCTGTAGGAGGATGGACAGTATGGCCTGAAGGAATCTGCAACAGGCGAGGAAGCAGAGCAGTGGAGAGGAACTTCCACAAAGCCAGGCCAGTTGGGGATGGTCTCCAAGGAGACGTGAAGAAGGGTTCAAGGCAGGAGGAATAGCATGTGCAAAGAGGCAGGACCTTGCCTGGCATATAGCATATTGGGAGAAATAGGGAAGAGGCTCGTTTGTGTGGCTGGAACAGAGTGAGCATGACAGGGTGAGAGGAAGGATGTAAGGGTGAGGGGGGTGGGGCAGGTCGTGCAGGGCCTTGTTTGCTGCAGGGAGGACTTGGGCTTTCACCCCAAGGAAGGTGTAAACCCTGGAGGGCTGTGAGTGAACAGTTGTCATGTGCATGTTGGGAAATCTTCTCTGGCTGTTGGGAGAGTTTGGGGGAGCCTTTGGGAAGGCTGGCTGTTTTGGTCTCTGGAACCTCTGGCGCTCTTTGGTGGACTTCAGCATCTTTCTGAGACTCACATGCTTCTATGGATCTGAGATTCAGGATGGAAGGTTCTGTCTTAGAGTTGTTTCTGGATTCCATTGGAATATCCAGTGAGCTCTGGCTGGAGGAGAAGGGGGTTTTGAGGGGGTGGTTTATGTTCACACTGCCACCCCAAAGGGAGGAACATTGTGTTGCCGACCCTGGTGCCCTGCACTGGCCTTCCTCTCTGCCTGAGGAAGTGTCAGCAGGGCCAGCTAGAGTCCTCCCCGAGGTGTGGAAATCCCCACATCCCTTCCCTTCTGAAATAGCCCATAGGAGCTAGGATGCTGCCACTCACTGCCTAAGGCAGAGAACCAGGGCCTGAAGGCTTCATGGAGGAGTTGGCACAGATGTGCCTTCATCTCCCCCTGGGCCTCTGCCCTGTGCTGTCTTCCCTAATCTGGTGTCCACTCACAAGGCCAGCAGCCCTAAGTAGCCAAAGCCATGGCCCAGGGTAAGGGTTCCCTCCAGAACACACCATGCCCGGACTGGCTTCCCACTGACGCCTAGCCCAGCCTGAGTGGGAGCCCTTGTAAACATTTGCAGATTGGTATTCCATGGTTGCTGCAGCCCCTGCCCTCCCTCTGGCCCTAACCACTTTGGTCTGGGAGGGTCTTGTCCAAACCCCTCTTTCATCAGTCAGTGGGTCACCCTCCCTCCAGACAGGCCATGTCAGCTTAAGGGGGACACTACCATTTATCAAAAGTTTACAAATGCTGGTGGTTCCCCCAGCCACAATCTCCCGCTCGCCTCTCCTTGTATGTCCTGGTCTGGCATTTTCCTGGTATTGACTTGAAGTCAACTTGTTTCTCTTAAGTTTATTCCAAAAGGGCACTTCCTATCAGAAAATTAATGGCCTGGCTCAGAATAGGAGGTATCTCCAAGAGTGACTGAAATAGTGGCTGTGGAGTGTTGATGTCCAAGGGCATCCTTGCCCAGGATGTCTGGGCCATCTCTGCGGTTGTTTTTTTAAGTAATTTTAATTGATTTTTTTTTTAAGATTTCATTTATTTATTTTTAGAGAGAGGGGGAGGAAAAGAGAAAGAGAGGGAGAGGAACATTGATCAGGTGCCTCTCAAACATAACCCAACTGGGGAGCAAGCCTGCAACCCAGGCATGTGCCCTGACTGGGGATCAAACTGGTAGCCTTTTGCTTTGCGGGACAACGCCCAGTCAATTGAACCACGATGGTCAGCACTAACTTTTTATTTTGAAATCATGATAGATTCATTGACGTTGCAAAGAAATGTACACAGAGGTCCTGTTCCCCACCCCACCCCAGTACCCCTGACATCCTGCACATCTGTAGTATAACATGGAATTGGGAAGAGGGCCTTTGTACAGTGCACAGTTTATTCAGGTCTCACCAGTGCGTGTGTGCCTGTGCGTGCATGCGTGCATGTTGAGTTCTGTGCAGTTGGTCCCACATAGGTCCATGAAGCTGCCTCTACAATTGGGACGCAGAGCTGTTCCATTACCCCACTATCTCTCGCCCCTTCGTAGTCACTTGCACCTGTAGACCACTAATTTACTGTTCTCCATCTCCATATTTTGTTGCATTGGTAATGTAATATACACAGAACCACACAGCTTGGCACCTTTCGAGGTTGGCTTTGTCCACTCAGCATGATTTCCTGGAGCTCCATCCCGGTTGTTGACTGTTTCAGTGGTTGTTTTCTTTTTTGCTGCTTGATAAACTTTTTAACGAAAGAAGTCATAACACTGATCAACAATGACTTATGTCACCATTTTTTGATCACTGTATGCCAGGCACCCAAACTGGGTTATTGACTGTGAGTCCTCTAGCCTCACAGGTCAATGGTAAGTGGTGCTGTTATCATCCCCATTTTACTTATGAAGATGCTGAAACTCAAGTTTAGTGACCATGCCAACTAACCACTCAGTGCTGCCTCCCCGAATCCCATACCCACACCCTATATTGATCTTTTTGATTTGCAAGAAGTCTTTACATAGGAAGGATGCTCTTTTGTGATCTATGTTGCAGCTGTTTTTTTCTCAACTTACCAACTGTTGTTAACAATGGAGGTTTTTCATTTATCTTAGTAGTTTATTGGCTTAATTTTAATGTTATTAAGGTTTTCATTTATGATATGTTCCAGCCTTGGTGTCATTTCTGAAAAATTCCTAAGAACTGGATGACAGTCCATTCTGCAGTGCAGATGTGACAGTCACAAATGTGCCTGTTTCTCATTACATCAGGTTGAGGAATATATGGGAAAGATGCTGGAGAGGAGGAAGGCATGGTTTTGCCGTCCTTGGCAGAGCAGAGACATTACAAGTAAGTGGGGGAGTCCTGACCAGTGTAGCTCAGTTGGTTGGGTGTCATCCCACAGAGTGAAAGGTTGCTGCTGGTTTGATTCTTGGTCAGGGCACATTCTTGGGTTGTGGGTTTGGGCCCTGGTCAGGGCACGTTTGAGAGGCAACCAATCAGTGTTTCTCTCTCTCTTTCTCCCTTCCCTTCTCTCTAAAAATAAATAAAATCTCAAAAAAGAAGAAGAAAAGCAAGTGGGGGAGAGAAACCTTACCAGTGATCAAGGCTGATGACCTAACTGTCCCTGGCTAAGTGCACACCTGCCAGGCCACTCTAAACAGATGCCCCTGTGCCCGGGACCCGCGGACAGGCTGGGGCGGGGCCTGCACGGTCTTCACAGCGGTTCCGAGGGCACCTCCAGTGAGACGCACTTGTCCTTTAGAGGCCGTACCCTGTAATTAGGGTCCACGCCCCTTTTACAAATATCGACCACACACTGGGCACAATGAAACCTTTAAGAACAACCACAGAAAAGACTGGTATAAACCATGTGTTTTGAGAATAATGCAGTGAATCTAGAAATTAAACACCAAAAAGTAGAAAGAAATAAAGCTGGCCACTTAGATCAAAATTCCTTTTCACCCGACTCTTGTGTTAAGGGGAAAACTAAAACAGCCAAGACAGAAGAGACACACATCAGCAGTAATAGAAAGCTGTTGAAACTATTTGGTGTAGCCAAAGCTGTACTTAGGGAATAATCATAGCTTTTGATGTTCTTATTAGAGCAGGTAAAGTGGGAAAAAATGTATTAAGCATTTTAAGTTATAAAACCCTATAACAGGGTGAATTCAGAGAAACTTTTCATTGACTGATTGATTGGTTTTATATGTAGAGAGAGAAACATCAGTTTGTTGTTCCACGTACTGATCCTTGTATTTGCCCTGACCAGGGATGGAACCCACAATCTTGGCATAACGGACAGCTCCAACCAGCTGGGCTACCTGGTCAGGGCCAAGGAAACCTTTCTCGGCAGTTTGAAATGCCTTAAAGAATTCCCTAAATTCCAGTGACCCATGAGGTTTTTTCTCATCTTTTTACTTTTCTCTCTGTTGCTACCTCAGCAGTGCTTACCCACTGTTGTTACTGTAGCTTTATTGTGTGTTTATAGTCTTACTTCAATTGTTCTTTTTGAGGTTATTTTCCCCCATGTTTTCAGAGATGCTGATTCTTTTCCATGATCTTTAGAATAATTATGTTATGTTTCCACTCCCCAAGTCCCCCCTCCCCCCCGCCCCCCAAAAAACCTGTTGGGATTTTGATAGGTTAAATTCATAGATAAGTTTGGAAAGAACCATTTGTCTTCCCATTGTGAGAATCTGTCATCTTCTCCATTTAAGTTTTCTTATTTGTTCCTTAGTAGTTTTTAAGACAAACTTTGAAGATTGCTGTGTAAAGCACATAGTCATTTTATATTGTTCTTAAAAATTTGGTCATGTACTTTTCCAATGAGGGTTATTTCTGTGTATTCCAATAATTTCTGTGCTGTGGTTCGGGGGTCTTTTTAATCATGTTTTCTGGTCACCTCCTGCCATCCCTTAAATGTCTGCATTTTCCTCTTGGTTTAGTTTTATGCTGCCCATCCATAGACACTGAGGCAGAACATCCCTGCCCCAGAACAGATGCTCTGTCCCTTTTTGCATTGGCTGGTGTCTCTAGCATACAACACATGGTGTTTGCTTGTTGTCGGCTGGGCCAACCATGACACTGGCTATCAATTCGAGGTTGATCTTTCTGTCTGTGTTTATCCTGTTCGGGGTGTTCCCTTGCGTCCTGTGTGACCGTCCACAATGAGTGTCTCAGAGTGGCCTTAGTTTCTTCTCTGGGTCTGCTACTGGCTGTCACCCCAGACACTCCTCACATCTCGCGCATGGCCTGCATTCTTTGCTCAACCAGTCCTGTCCTGCACTTTGCTTGTGTTCCTGAGTCCGGTGGGCCTGTGACTTTAGACACTGCTGCATTCCTGAGCCAGTTTCTCAGGAACAGTCTCCAGGACATGGCACCGTGTCCCTCTGCACATGAGAAACCAGCCCTGCACTGTTTGCCCCCCATGCTTACCATCGGCTTGTTGAGATTTTGTTTGCTCCTCTTGTCCATTTTACCATTTTCCTAGGCCAAAGAAATCATTCATTTTAGGCACATTAAAAAGTGGCTAATGTTGCACCTTGGCTCAGTTGTTAGGAGCGTCTTCCCACAACCAGAAGGTTGTGGATTTGATTCCTGGTCAGGGCACACGCCTAGGCTGCAGGTTTGACCCCTGGTCGGGGTGTGTACAAATCCCCAGTTTAGGCGTGTTTGGGAGGCAGTTAATCAATGCTTCTCTGTTGCATCGATGTTTTTCTCTCTGCCTTCTGCTTTCTCTAAAAGCAATGAAAAAATTTTCTTGCATGAGGATAAAAAATACGTAAAAATATTCTTTTGTCCTTCATTCCACTCCCTCATTCCTAATCGGTTATTGATCTTTCTTCCAGTCTGCTTTATTGTTGAATCAGTATTTATCAATTGACTACTTTTCTTTTCCTTCTTTTTTGATTTCTCCTGTTTTAAATTTTATTTTATTTTATTTATTCATTTTTTTAGTCAAAGATCGCATTTGTTTACATCTGCTTTCTCACTTAGTAGTCAAGAATCCAGTATTGAATTTTTTTTAAAGATTTTATTTATCTATCTTTAGAGGGTAAGGGAAGGAGAGAGGGAGAGAAACATCAATATATGGGTGCCTCTCGTGTGTCCGTGGCTGGGAACTGGCCTGCAACCCAAGCATGTTCCCTGACTGGGAATCGAACCGCGATCCCTTGGTTCGCAAGCCTGCGCTCAATCCACTGAGCTACACCAGCCAGAGCAAGAATCCAGTATTATGCATTTCCTTCTGAGGGCCTCTTCAACCATGTCCCACTGGTTTCAGTAATGCAATCTTTTCTTATGTTTCAAAGATATACCTGATAATTTAAATGGTTTTATCTTTGAATTGTTATCTTGGAGCTTTCTAATTTCCTAGTTGGAAGTGGTGTGTCTGTCCCTGGCCTGGCGAATTTCTGTTCCAAGTCATCAGTGCTGAAATCGATGCAGCATGAGGGGCTGCACTTGCCCAGATGTTCCAGAGCATTCCTGCTCTTACTGAAGTGGAGCCATGTTTCATTCTTTACAAGCACGTGAGGGACTTGGAGCCATGAGGTCTTTGGTCTCCACCTGACCATAGTTTGGGATTTTTATCTGTTTGAAATTAAGAGAGCAGCTCATTCCCCGTCTTGTTTTGTTGGTCTTGGAGTGTTTCCTGGGCTCCTACTTACTTATTTACACACTAGGTTATCGGCACATGAAACTTGGGTCAGTGGAGCTTTCTTAGTGGGCCCAGCCTGTCACTTGCAAACAGCTACCCTCTCTGTTTCAGTGAGCACTTGCATCTTGAAGTCGGGCTTTTAGATGAATATTACGATCCCATTTTTTGGTTTGATGCCTTGGTCTGTCTTTGTGCAACTAATTCTCTGTAGTCTTCTGGCTTTGCTTGTTCCAGAACATTTTCTGTAGGTGGCTTTACTTTACAAGAAATTGTGAGACTTACCCTGTCAGCCCCTCCTCCATACTTTTGTGTCTGCTGCACAGACCTCTTGCAGGCTTGTATATCTGGCATGTATTTTCTGGAAATTGGTTTTGAAAGGTCTGTGCTGGTTTGCAGCTCACTGGTGATTATTTTCATGGCCTTCAAGAACGTGCTGAAACCCCCCATTTCTGCTCTTTCAACCCCAAAAGCGAAGTCACATGTCCCTCCTCTGGGAAAGTGGAGAAATGAACCTGTGTCTCTTTTCTGCCCTGATACTCAGTATAAATAAATTGCCACTTTTTAAAAACAGTGTTTCTCTTCATTAACAAGGGTGTGTGTGTGTGTGTGTGTGTCCTCAGAAAAGTGACTCTCTTGCTTATTATGAGACCTTGAGCAAATGACAAAAATTTTGTACCTCAGTTTCTCATCTGTCAAATGGGGATATTGGCAGCCATTATAAGGATCCGGTGGGATTAACCAGGAGAAATATCTAGAGCAGGTGGCACCTGCAGACCCCCAGCCCTGTTCTTGCTGCAGTGGCATCTTTACTTCGGGGCTGATGGGATCTCCCTCCCCAGACCCAGCACATACACCTGCCTTGCACGGCCATGTCCGACCCCTCCCAGTCTGGAGTGTATCTTCAGGGATGATTTGCAGCAAGGGAACATGGTGATGTTTGCCTTGCCCGTGACAGTTGGGAGTAGAACTCCTCGGCCACCGCCAGCTTTCCCACCTCCACCTGTGCAGTGCAGGTTGCATGCCATTGTCTTCTCATGCTATTCAGTGAACGGGCATATGTTTATCTTAATCTTGCGTGCTTTTTCATTTATTTTCGGAGGTTGCCAATGAGCCCTTAAGGTCTCTGTCTCAGAAATGCGTGGTCAGCTATGTGTTCCACTCTAGTTTGGGGTGTTTTTTCTGTTCTGTCTGGAGATGCAAGTTCCCCAGTGTTGAGCCTCATATTGTCTCATTTAGATCCTCATGTCCATTGTCTCAGAATTCCTTCCTTCTCCCCTGTGTTTAGGGGTGTTTACAGAACTTCCCCTCCTCTTCATTGATCACCTTTTCTGCTCCATCTGTTCTGCCTTCGCTTCCTTTGATGCTGCTTTTTAAAACCTGTAAATTTGTTGCATGAACTCCTTTTCTTAGTTTTTCCTGCTTCCTCTCTTTCCTTTTGAAACCTCATCTTTCTTCCAAAGAACCACGTGCTCTGTAATTTCCTCGCGGGCGTGTGGAGGTTGCTGTCTTAGATATGCCTCTCTGTGTCCTGGGATAAATTCTGATGCCGTGAGTTCAGTCCATGTTTTGTGTTCTGTGTTTGTTTCTCGCAGGGAGGTTGTAGGTTGGCCTCTGAGCTCATCTCATATTTGCGGGTGGGGGTGCAGATTCTCCCATTCCCACTCTTAGATTCCTCATAGGTTCCACTTGAACTGGAGCGGGAAGGGGGTCTTTCAGTTATCACTGTGGTCTTGGATCTGAAATTCACAGGAGGGAGCAGATGAGCCAACTTCTGCAGCTAAGGGACCCCAGTTCTCTGAATTATTCCTTCTTTGTTGGGACCCTTTATCTGAGAGCTGGCTCCGCCCACTAGGGAAGCCCCAGGGTTGGGAGTCGTTACCCTGGGAGTTCAAGAAGTGTTGGGTTGGGGGTCCCCTTCTCTTAGAAAGGGCGGAATATGGCCTCCACTCACCTCTCCAGTCTCAGATCTGATTGTCTGGGTGGGGAACATGGGGTCCCACCTTTCTGCTTCCCTGCTCCCCATTTCATGGGCACATACAACGTTATAAACTGGCCAGGTGATAAAAAGGGGTAAAATATAAACAAGTGAATTTGGATCTGAGACACAACCTGGCTTCTCTCTGCAGCTTTCCTATAAGTGTGAAGTAATAAGCTGTCCCCACCCCCACCCCCTGCCATTGGTAAGAGCCCACAGCCCCACTCAAAAGGAAGGGCTGCCCCCAAATTGAAACCCATGTTGCTCTCACCACCACCCTCCCCCTATTCCCCATGACTCCTGGGAGACCCCAGGCACTGCAGGGCCAAACCCAGGCAGGGCAGTCAAATGGCCACCATTTGGTTTCTTGGGGATTTTAATTTTAGGGGAAAGCTGAAGGAAGATCAGATGGGCTTCGGGTCGCATTGGCCACCTGATAAAACCCAAAAAGAAAGTAATTACTAAAACCCAAAAAGAAAGTAATTACTTGAGTGCTAGCTGAATAGTTGCTCTTAAAGGGGTTGTTAATTTTTCTCAGATGTGATTATGGTCCATGGTGGTTATTTTTATTATTGTTATTGTTTTAGGCTTTATCTTCTGGGACCACACTGTCCAATACAGCAGCCACTAGCCACATAGGGCAATCTAAATTTGCATTACTTAGAATCACAGAGTTGGACGTTCTTTAGCAGCTGTGTGTGGCCACTGAACAGGACAGGTATTGTGATCATGACAGAAGGTCCTGTTGGAGGCAGGTTAGGTAATTTGCGGGTACACTGAGGATGTGGAAAACAAATGTGGAGGCTGTTTGAGGGGGTCAGCCCTGTACAGGGATGCTGAGGTTGCATAGAGGGCCCTGACCTGGAAGACCCGAAGGGTGGCTTCCCTGAAGGGGGATGAGGAAACAGCAGGTGTGGGGACCACCAGGACAGAGCTGGGCAGCGGCAAAGGTCTTGGCGGTGGTCAAGGAGGAGCCTGGTCTCTGCCCTGAGGGCAGTAGGGAGCCTTGGCAAAAATTAGAGGGAGAGAGGAGGCCAAGTTTTGCTTCTGAGAGCTCCGCTGGGACTGCTTGGTGTGGAGCGTGGTCAGGGAACCTGGAAGACACTGCTGCAGGGGTGCGGCTGGTGTAGAGGCAGCAGTGAGGGAAGGAGAGGGGACCCAGCTCCCTGGTAAGGGGGAGCTTGCAAAACTGGACTGCAAAATGAAGCCCCCAGGCTAGGCTAACAACCACCTGGTTGTACTTGTAGGGGCTTGGGGTGGGGACCCCAAGCCTTGGGCAAGGTACTGTGACCATCTGGGTTTTGCCCATCCCACATGGTAACCCTGCTTGCTCCTGGTACCAAATTGTGATGGTACCGAATCCTGATGGTCAGGCTTCTTCATACAAAGGAGTCAGCTCCTGAAATCTTTCCACTCACTAGGGCCAGTGGATCTCCACAAAGGGCCAGACAGTGCATGTGTGGAGGCTGGGCAGCCTCTATTGCAACTAATACACTCTGATGTTGTAGCATAAGCTGCTGTAGACAGCAGCTTATGGGGGTCAAAAGCGTGTCTGTGTGCTAATAGGACTTTATTTATAAAAGCAGTTGGGGGCCAGACTTGGTCTGAGGGCCCTGGTTTGCTGATCCTGCCCCAGAAGAATCCTGCACAGGACATGGGCCATTTGGTCCCAGCCACACTGAATGTCTTTCAGAGGCCACTCCCCCAGTTCATCAGGCAAGGGTCAGCCCTCAGTCACATGGTGGAGTCACCTCTCCACCAGATGCCAACTGTGCCACCCACTCCATAGCAGTCTTTGTCATCCTAAAGCGACCTTGTGGGCAGTGTCGTCACCCCCAGCAGACTCAAACTGGGACTGGAGCTTGGGGTATGGGCAGCACTCTTGGGCCCCACATGCTCTCTGCTCCCTTGGTAGCTCCCTCTCCATCTCTCTATCCCTGAGGCTGCTGAGCTGGGTCTGAGAGCATAGATTTTCCCGGCGCCAACCCCCGCCCCCTGCCCGCCCCACCAGCATGTCATATCCAGCAGTTTTTTTTAGAAAGAGAGAAATCGTTAAAAAAAAAAAAACAACCCTACACTCTGACAGCAATGTCTTGTTCTATTGATATGTTTCCATTAGAATATGAACAAGAAGGGATGGGTTATTTAAATGCATACATTTATCAGTGGAGGTGTTAATAACCATTAATGGAAGTAATGAGGGAGGGAGAGGCTGTCCCTGTTTTTGTCATTTATAGAAGGGGCTATGGGGGCTGGGGAGAGGGCTTTTTCCAGAAAGGCCCTTTGCTAGGCACTCACGGGGCCCATGTGATGGGGAGTCCCTGGGCCCCAGGAGTGCCCTTCACCGCTGCCAGGCCTTAGGGAATGAGGGCTGCTGCAGAAGGGGAGGGGACAAAGGCAAGTACCCATAGAACGAAACTGAGGCTCCAGGGGTGGTAGCACTTTACCCAAGGTCACCCCTGCCTCCCTAGCAGCTCTTCTTCCCAGAGCCCAAGTTTGGGGTTCAGGACCTTTTGGTACAAATACTCCCAAATCTGGTAGCCCACAGAATGAATGGATTCCTGGGGACCCCCCAATAAGTCCCCCACTGTAATCACATTGGAAATTTTTTATTAGAAAACAAAATCTAAATGAGATTCATGAATATTCATCAGGATGGAAGATTAATATACATAATCATGCAAATTAGATAGCAATTAAACACCCGTTCTCTGGGGGGAATCATTAACACAATGCCACTGAAATAGAAGGATACAATTTGAAGGAAATTTTGGTACAAGTGAGCAGGGGAGGGCAGGAGGTGCAGTATAGGATTTGGGATGGAGTGCATGGGAACTCCAGCAGGTTGGGTTGGAAGTACGGTGGGAGTGGGGTTGTGCTGGTACAGGTGCCCCCCGCCCCCTGCCCCAGGCCCCCTCCTCCCCAGTCCTGCCAAGTGGGCCTATTCATAACCCCGGATGGTTATGAAGGGAAACTAAAGCGCAGATAGGGAGGGGCCTCAGACTGCTCCCTTCTGCGTGTCCAGGCCTTGTGCTCTGTGGTCCCTGATGGATGGAGTAGGAACTCTGACCCAGGAAGGATGTAGGCCCAGGCTTCTGCCCCATGGGGAAGATTTCGAGTTCTGGGTGGGTGCCTAGTGCCTGGGAGAGTGTCCAGGGAGATAAGGCCCCACCCTGCCCTGCCCCTTGAGACCAGGATCCTCTCCCCACGCTGGTTAACCCAGGTTACACCTTGGGCCTCTGGCCTCCCAGTCTGGCAGGCCAGTGACAGGAGCCTTGGTTCATCCCTAATGTGGATTTGGTTCTACCCAGGAGAGGCTGCCACTATTATTTAAACAGAGCGATGGCCCACCTCCTGAACTGGCAGAGATGGGCAAGGGGAAGTTCGCACTTTCCCAAGGTCTAAGCTCATCTCTCAAGACCCACTCGCTTATGTCCTCATGAGCCTTTCTTGCGGGGTCAAGAGAGACTGAGCCTGATACAGGTGCCCCAGCCCTTGTGGTCAGGGCTGGGCCAGAGGGAGGGGCCTGGGGCTTTTGGGGAGGGAGGCTCAGTGTAAGCGAGGGGTCCACCCAGGGTAGGCATGGTGGATAAGGTTTTGATGAATGGGTAGGAGTTTACCAGCAGTGATAGCTAGTAGAATTTTTTGCTGAGCTGCAGGCCTGGAAGTATGCTAAGTGCCAGGGTGTCTGGTGTACTTGCTGCTGACAGTGCGGTCCGTGTGGGCAGAGCTGGAGGTGGGTGCGTCTAAGTAGGTATAGGTCCAGAAAGTATGTGGAATCGAGTAAGGGCTCCCCCCTGAGGTGTTGGGGAGCTGACTTTAGAGCTGGGTGGGCAGGGATAAGGGTGACTCTCTCTCTTCCTGTCCCGCAGGTCTGGAGGACCGGCCCAGCCCAGGCTCCTGGGCCACTGGTGACCAGAACAGCTCCTTTGACCCCGGCCGGGTGAGGAGCTGCTGCTGGGCCTGAGACCCTGCGTTTCCCTTTTCCAAGGGAGGGGACCATATGGGGAAACTAAGGCTCAGAGGGGGAAGTCGGGTGCCAACTTGGTCTGCAGGGACTTTTGGCTTAGAGATATGGGTTAAAGTCATGACTCGGGCACTCAGAAGCTCGCCTGTTTCCCACCTGTAAAACAGCATGCCCAGCACCCCTCATCCCCACCTATCTCTCAGCAGACATACAGCGAAGGCGCCCACTTCAGTGAGTCCCATGGCAGCCTCTCTTCGTCCACATTCCTGGGACCAGGGCTTGGAGGTGAGTGTCCTCAGAGCACAGCCCCTTCCTCCACCCCCGTGTGGGGACTCTGGGGCGTGGTCAGCACACTCAGCAGCAACACTTTTGGACATTCACTTGGAACGGAGGGTGCAGGTGAGTATGGCCCTCAAGTCTGTAGGGGCTGGCCAAGTTCCCACCAGGAAGTGGACTTGGGCATCCTGGTGACTCAGGCAGTTGTAGCCTGCTCTCCCCAACCCTGAAAATGAGGATTTGGCAGGCCTGGGCTCAAGTTTCACCCACCAGGCCAGGTTGACAGTGTCCCCTTTCTAGCATTGGTTTCCCCACCTTTGATACAGAGATGCTCATAGAACCTTCCTTGCAGCAGGTAGTGAGGTCTTACCCAGAGTGCCAGGTCCCGCAGGCAAACCGCCACCGCCCCGCTGCCCCAGCCCGTCTTGGACATGACCAAACAGAGGCCAAGCCGGAAGGGACCTGTCCAGGGGTCTATGGCTGGTCAGGGGCTGGCCAAGGCTCTGTCCACTGGGACTGTCAGGGATTTGATTGTTGTCCTATGTGCCATCCTCCTACCAGGGGACCATGGCAGGAGCCCTGCTGAGTCCTGGCACCCCCTTTCCAGTTCTGCAAAACTGGCATCTCTGAGGCAAAGGTCTGCAGGATGTTGTCCTGCATCAGTTCCCACCTGAGAGCTTGGGCTGTAGGTGGGGTTTTCATTTTAGTTCACTGCCTGAGTCCTGAGATGGTGTCCTTCGTGTGAAAGCTGGGTGGGATCTGCTTATCTCAGCACTGCCATTACTGGTTTGGTAGGCCAAGGCGGCTGCTGGGGTAGTGGGTGTATGGACTGGGACCATTGGCATGACTGACCAGTCAGTGGGGAAACTGAGCCCAAAGGCCTTTGTGCTGAACCCTGAGGGGACAGTACCTTCCAGACCCCACAGATCATTTGTCACTTGCCAGGCCCAGGACTGGGTACGCAGTAGGGCTGGATGGACATGTGTGACCGGAGAGGAATAGTGGCATGGGGCAGTATCCATGCACCCACTTCATGTGGCAAGAGTCTGTGCCCATTTCTCGGACCAGGAAGTAAGGCTTGGCCCACGTGGCTTATGGTGGCCTCTGCACCTGCAACTGTTCCCATCTGCTGTTCCTCCCGCCTCTTCCTGGCACAGGCAGTTCCCACGCTCAGCCTGGTCAACAGGGTCCAGAGCTAGCTGTGTCCCAGGTCCACCACATGCCCTGTGGCCAAGGAGCTCAGCGAGCTCAGCAAGCTCAGCATAGAACCCAAACCAAGTCCGTTGGGGGGGGTGTGCAGCCTTGGTATCCCTGGGTCTGGTTCTCAGCCCTGGATGGGGCTGGTATGGCTCACAGGCTTGGTGGCAACCATGGCAGGGTGACAGGCAGTGAGGGCCCTGAGGGAGTGGGTGTGTGGACTGGGACATCCACTCCCCAAGGGGTGGGGCCAGTCTGTTCCCATGTGGCCCCAGCCTAGTCTGCTCCTGATGAGACTCTGGTCATTTTATTCTCTGCTCTTATTCCTCCTCCCACCTCATATCCTGGTATGCAGATCCAGCGCATGGGTTAGGTGCCTGATGTATGCCCATGGGGCTCATGGCCTTAGCATGGTCCTCTCCTAGAGCCCCAGCTTCTCCTTGCCTCTCTCACCCTTCTTTGGGAACTCATATTTGACACCTGCCGTATGCAGGGCCTGAACCATGGCAGCCCTATCTAGCAAGGAGAGCTGAGTCTAGGAATTGAAGCTGCTTCCCTAGGCAGAGCCCAGAGCCCTGGCCAGGCCTGCTAGCTTTGCTCTCACCACCACCCTGAGAGGAAGTAAGTTACCCCCATTTATTCACTGGACTGAGGGCGAGCCCCTCTAACTTCCAGGTCTCAGTTTGCTCATCTCTAAGAGGACCCAGTGTCGCCTGCCCTAAGGGATGTCGGGTGTGTGTATGGCCCCTCTCCTTGCCCCCAGCAGCCTTTGCTTTAGGAGCCTAGTTGAAATTGCACTTTTAAAATAAAGAAAACAGGAGAATTTGCCCCCTGGCTAGAGAATAATACAAATTAGTCATCTGAGTGTTCTGATTCCTCCCTCGTGTTGAGGATGGCACCCAGTGTAAGCCAATTAAGTTCTTTCTTCTTAAGGCAAGACTTAAGACTTCTCTTAAGAAGAAAAGACTTAAATGTCTCAGCTATTGATTGATCCAGGTACTTGCTTCAGGCAAGGCTGGATCCAGGCATCTATATAGCAGCAAGAGTCTGTCTACACTGGTGGCTGTCGGGCAGGCTGTGTCCCCACAGCCCAAGGTGTCACCTGCTCACACAGGAGGGGCCCCTTCTCACCAAGTCACATGCTGGTTTGTGAACTAACCCCTGGCAGGGGCCTGGGTTCTGAACCTTGTAGACTCAAGGTACCCCTGCCTCCAGCCTGACCCTTGGGGAGTCAGCATCTCATGACATTGAATGGAGGAGACGAAATTCAAATTTGGCACTATCATACCTCAGAATGGGATGTGTGGGGGGCCATGGTGCACTTGCATGCGCCCCTGTGGGTCATCAGGGAGGGAATGATGTCTGGCCAGACCCCTGCTTGTCTGCCAGTCCAGTGGGGAGACCAGCATCTTACCTGGTTTTCTCAGTGTTGTGTACTTGTGGAGCCTCTGCTGTATGTAGGCACGTGCCAGGTGCCCGGGATGCTACCTCCCTGGGGTCAGCTCTGAGTGACCCTCTTTTCTTCCCCCCAGGCAAGGGTGGTGAGCGGAGCACGTATACTGCCTTTGGGAGAGATGCCGGTGTTGGGGGCTTGACTCAGGTGAGGCTTTGTATAGGGTAGGGGTTGTTGGGGCCCACTGGCACTCAGCCATCTGCAGAACCCAGAGAATGGGATATGTGGGACCCCAATTTTCACATTGGAGGGTCATTGCAAGTGGGCGGGGACCGGTCAGGGGTTAGAGGGGATGCCATGGAGGCTGCAGTCACGGTTCCACCCATCCCTTTCTCACCTACCTTTTAAATTTTAAATTTTAAATTTTTTTAAAAATTATGTATTGATTTTAGAGAGAGAGGAAAGGGGAGAGAAAGAAACGTTGATTTGTTGTTCCATTTATTTATGCATTCATGGGTTGACTCTCGTATGTGCCCTGACCTGGGATCAAACCTTGGTGTATTGAGACAATGCTCTAACCAAGCTATCTGGCCAGGGCAACTGTTTAAAATTTTAAACAGATTGGTCACAGTTTCCTTCCTTGGTATGTGGAAGGGTTCCCTGGCTGAGCCAAGTCCTGGTCATTCTTCCAGCAGCAGCTAAAATAACATGGGGTCCAGGGGCAGATTTTGCTGGCCAGGAGTGGACAAGGACAGGGAAGGCAGGGGAAGCCACAGCCTCGTGGCTCCCCAACCTGGGGGCCACTGTACACAGCTGGAGGCGCTCAGAGAGACACTGGTATACAGAGAAATTAAGGCTATCCCAGCAGCCCTGGGCCCCTGCCCCTTGCTCTTCCCAGAGAGCTCACCCCAGCTGTAAGGCTGACAGCACTGACTGGCCACAGTGGTCACATGTGGCAGCCTCTTGTCCTGGTCACCATTTGGGCACCCTCCCTGCCATACCCGAGGGTTTCATTCCTGTTCTGTGCTATACCTACTGAATCTCAGGCTGCAGCTAGGCCTTGTCCCAGGTGGCAAGGTGACACAGGTGACCACCTGTGTGCACTTCAAACATCAGCCAGAGTGGCAGCAGAGCACCAACTGGGCACCAGGCCCTGTGCCAAGGACAGAGCTCATAAGGCCCCCATTGGACCTCAGGACACCCCCTGAGCCAACACGCCCATTTTACAGATGGGAAAGATCAGGCATAGAGCATCCCCTTGCACAGAGCCTTGAACCCCAGTCACTCATGCTCCCAAGGGAATAAAGCCCATTTCAAATTAATTATGAAGGAGTAAACCACCTAGTGTAAGAAAAAATGCGCAAACTAAAACAACCAGATTTCGCTGACACCTAGACAGACACACACGTTTGTACGTTTTGCATCCCAGAACAGGGGGCTCGTCAGACTTGCTGGCAGCTGTGTTTCTTAAGAGTAATGCTGCAGCATACAGTCGCTGCACAACAGTTGTCAGGTGAGAAGTGTCTCAGGCAGGGGTCACTGTCACCCCTTGGATGGCCGGGCTGGGTGCTGGATACCAGCCCAGCCCCTGGTGATGACCTCCCCTCCCCTCCCCTCTTCAGGCTGGCTTCCTGCCCAGCGAGCTGGCCCTCAGCAGCCCTGGGCCACTATCCCCCTCAGGCGTCAAGAGCGGATCTCAGTATTACTCTTCCTACCCCAGCCATGCTCGGCGGAGAGCGGCAGACAGCGGCCTGGGTGAGTGAGTCCACCGTGGGGCTGATGGGCCCAGGGGTGGGGGACATGAAAGGAATCAGCCCTACTGTGTGCCCCTCAGGCCGTGGACAGACTGGGAGATCAGATAGGTAAAAGGAGGAATAGTGAGCCTAGAAGGAAAGAGTGGATTCTTGTTGTTTGTAGAGGTTTTGTCCTACAAGGTCCCCATGAACACTGATCTTCTCCTGGGGAAGTGCAAGGGTAGGTTCCTGCCAGCCTCTAGTCACAACTGATCGATATCTAACTTTGTGTCAAGTGTCTTTCTGTCCAAATTTCACATAAATCATGGGTTCATTAATAGGACTTGCCCATTGTGCTGTAACTTGGGCTTGCATGTGACTGATCTGACACATACTTTTCACGTCCCAGTAGTTTTTGTGCCCAGGGGACGGTAGCCAGCACCACGTCACCACACACCCATGGGCAGTGTTTTAGGCAGCAAAATCACCACAAAAAGCATGGAAATCAAGGCTGTCAATAGACAGAAAGGGACCCTGATTTGTGGTCTGAGCTGGAACTGGAAGGCGGAGTGCCGCCTGGGCCCCCTCAGCGGGCACGGGCACAGTAGCTGCGCAGGTCTCCCTGACACACTGTGTGTGTGACTTGGGGGAACTGACTTGGGCAGGTTCGCAAATCTGGGATCTGTGAATAAAGAGAATCAACTGTAGGGGCTGGGGTAGGGGCGGAGTGGAGGGCTTGGGAGC
>PVKM010008088.1:0-39832 GCA_004027735.1 Carollia perspicillata
TATTAAGTCCAGAAGTGGGACCTCAGCTTTCTCCAGCCTCTCGCTAGGGACAATTCTAGCTTCTTGGTATAAAATCAAGAAGCCCACTGGCTTCTAAATATAGCTTTTAACTGCATGTTACTCAATCTCAACTGCTTCTTTTTTCCTATAGAACAGTATTGTTCAATAGAATATAACACAATTCACATATGTACTTTAAACTATTTCTAGTAGCCACATTTTTCTAAACCTTTTATTTTATTATTTTTAATTTAATTCATCTTTTGCTTTTCAAATACACTTGACATACAATATTATTTTAACTTAAGGTGTACACTCAGTGATTAGACATAATATATACAACTTCTCAAGTGGTCATCCCGGTTAATCTTGTGTTCATCCAATACCATATGTACTTATTACAATATTATTGACTATTTTTCCTATGCTGTACTTTACATCCCCATGACTATTCTGTAACAACCAATCTGTACTTCTTAACCCTTTCACCTTTTTCACCAACCTCACCAATTTCCTCCCATCTAAACAAAGTAAAATAAAACATGAAATTGTAATATATTTTATTTAATTCAATAGAGAGGTGGGCAAAGTAGGTTTACAGTTGTTTGTATGGAAAGACATGTAGGTTATGATTATTACAGTAACTTTATTAACTCAAAGCAATAAACTCATGTACTCACAACTGTAAATCTACTTTTGCTAACTCTTGTGTAACTAAAATAATATTTCAACATGTACTCAGCATGAAAAATTAATAAGGTGAGTCTCATAATCTGATGTGTGTTTTACATACATAGTGCATTCTCAGTTTGGACTAGCCAGATTTCAAGTACACACTGGCCACAAATGCTGGTGACTACTGGATTAGGCTGTTTGGTAATAAAGCACCTGTGCTGCCTAGCAATAGCCAAGTAATCCTGTTATTTGTATATAGAGTATTGTCTCCATTGATTTCAACAACAGCAGTGTCATCACCTGCTAGTGTATGCCCATTTATCAATATATCCTCATAATCTCCAAATTACCAAAGTTGAAAGTTGCAGTTGGTTGGCCACTTTATCCAAAGTGCCATCTGTGTTTCTCCTTCTACTAATAGGTTACCATTGCTGCCTAGCGGCTGGTGGTCAAGCTCCTACCACCAAAACCCACCTTAGAGCCTGCGTTCTTTTTTTTTGTGTGTGTGTGTTTCTTTTTTCTTTTCTTTTTTAATGTTCAATTTATTTATTTTTTAAATTGTTTTTCAGTACAGTTTTCTGTCTTTTACTCCCATCCTAAACCATCCCCCAGTGCTCCCCACCTCCCTCCCCTTTCCACCCCCCTTAGTTTTTGCCCATGCATCCTTTATACTTGTTCCTATAATCCCCTCCCTTTGCGTTCTTGTATCCCTCCTGGTATGAATTGTCACAGGTTGTATCGTCTGAAAGCAGATACCAATTTGTCATTGTAAGATGTTTACTAGGGAACAACACCTGTGAATGAAGGAGGAAGGAAGCAGGACTTGGTAGAGGGCAATGTCAAACTGCAATAAATATCCAGAGTATACTGGGTTGGCCAAAAGGTCCTTTTCATTCCATTAATAAAATAAAAACACATTTTTCATTTTCAACAATAACTTTATTGATTTGGATATTTTCAATATGGCAGCTATCCCATGTGTGGTATAATGTTGATTGTTTTTAATTAATGTCTCTACCCCACCATAGAGAATCATCCAACAAGAAATCTCCAGCATGAAACTTCACTTATCACTATTGACACATTCCATCAGTAACAGCACCTTCTCCATACACTGCACAAATCCTTTTTGCATTTCAGTTGTGTTTTTACCTTTCTTGAAATAATAAAAACATAATATACCAAAAATATTGCATATTTTATTCCATCTTCTATATTGGCTATACAAAATGGCTACACAAAAATTTACCAACATAGATAATTTTTTAATGCATGCTGATAAGCCAACTGTTTGCAACACAATTTAACACAAGTGTTTAATATGAAGCTAAAGACAACTAAGTGCTACTAGAGCCATCTTACAGAAAAAAAACAAATGAACATTTTGGCCAACCCAGTATTAGGCCAACTTGGGGTGGGGAGTATTAGAGCTAAAATGGCCACCAGAATTATCCCATGTCAGTGAAAGGGCTGAGAACTTGTAGCCCTGCCTTGCCCAGCCATGTAATGTCAGCTGTTTAGAACAGGCATGTCTCTGCAGCTAATACCAGCCATGAAAACTTTGACAGGTGAGGCAGCCTGCTCTCCATAACCCCCTGGCTGCTGCCCAGCAGGTCCTTTCTCAGAGAGGAATGAAGCAGCACATTCTGTGTCTGCACAGAGGCCATTGGCAACCTTCCATTGTAGAATCTCTGCTAGAGTGGTAGAAGCAAACATGTAATTGGAGAGATTTAAGGAGAGAATGCAACTATAGACACTTGGAAAGTTGGTTTAAAGTGAAGGCAAGTAAAAGTATGGAAGCTACATGAAGGGGGTCAAGATGAATTTTGTTATTTTCTAAATAAAAGATAACCAAAAAAATGACTCTAACAGTAAGACATGATACTGTTGATTTAAAAAGCAGTAATTTGAAAAGGAAAGCTTTTAAAAGGAGCCATAATGGATGTAAAACAGGTACAATTGGAAGGGCTGGCCTTTGATAGAGTCAGGAATATTTTATACATGGTAATAGTCAAGAAGGGAGAGTGTGAATACATATACAGATTACATGATAGATTTGGGGGTAAAAAGAGGAGAGATTTCCTACAAGTTTTCCACTAAACACATGTAATTGTGGAGGAGGGTTGAAAAGGAAGGGAAATCTTAGGAAATTTGATGCAAGAGATGCTCTGAATTTGTTGAGCACTGGAAAGTCAGCAAGCATGCTACGGAAGTGATTTGGATTGTACATATTTAGTTCTCATTTGAGTTGTGTGGTCATAAATTTGAATTCAGAATAGGCAGCGAGTATCTAGGCAAACACTTTGATTTAACTGGTTTTTCTGAGTTTTGTAGATGAGTGTTTTAAGGGATAATTAGGATGAGAAAATTAGGGTGTTTTAAAAGAATTGGTCTTGTTGATGCATTTTGAAATCCAATTTTAGTAAAAAGAAAATTAAGGACATAAGGGTGGTGTTGACTGATCATGGAATATAAGCCAAATTCCAAGTAGAAGGAATAGGTTAACCCTTTGACAACCTCTAAGTATGACCTAGTTTATCAGGGATCATTGGCCTACTTAAATGGAAAGAGAAACTGATAGATAAAAAAGGAAGTGGAGGAGGGTGTTGATAACAGATTATATCAGTCACACATTGGCCTGAAGAATTGTTTCCTTTCTACATGTGATGAGCAGAAACACTGACTAGAGTCTTCAAATTCAGAGTGTCTGCAGGCACTGTGATATAGTGAACAAACATTAGATATCGCTCAACTCACCTGGATTTGAATCTTGGCTCCATTATTTTATTCATTCACTCATTCACTTAGCAAATATTAATTTAGTAAATACTAAGTGTGAGATACTTTTCAAAAGGCTGAGAAACAACAATAAACAAATTGAAAAGTTTGGCTTCCAAAGACTCACACTCTAGTAGCAAGGTAGAGAGGGAGAAAGATGATAAATAGATGATACATAGATAGACAGACAAATAGATGATAGATAGATAGATAGATAGATAGATAGATAGATAGATAGATAGATGATAGATATTATAGATAGATGCATGCATAAATAAGATCATTTCAGGTTTTAAGTACTGTAAAAAAATAAAATGAAGGAATGCACAGTCACTATCGGGGCTGAGAGATACAGCTGCTGTTTGATGAGGTGGTCTGGCAAGGCCCCTCCAAGGAGTTGGCACTGGTACTCAGATCTGAATGACAGGAAGGAAAGAATATTCCAGTCAGAGGGGAAATTAGTTAGCTATGTCATCTGAGATAAGGAACTTAAATTTTCTGAGCTTTAATTCCTACATTAATAAATGGCAATAATATTCTCTTAGAGGTTGCTATAAAAATAAATAATATATCGCACAGTGCCTAGGAGATGGTAAGTAATTATTAAAATGGGATTTGCCTTCAGTATTTCTTCACAATGATAGTACAGTTTCCTGAAAGATTGAAGGGTAACTATGACTCAACTTTTGTGCTGGTTCTTTGTTCACAAATGGAGTTCCCATAAAGGTGTTTCACAGAGCCCACAGCGGAGTATTTTGCTCTTGTATCTCTTGCCTAAAGCCACTAGAATATTAATGGAAGTTTTTCTCAATATTTGGGCTTAGCAATGCCCCTTTTATAGAAAAGCACATTGAGAAATACATACCTTCATAAACAAGTGTTAACAAATTCTATGTCTTATACAATATTGCTATTTCAGTAAACTCATTAAAAAAACTTTCAGTGCATTTCAATATTGCATTTTCGATTCAGTTTTAATACTATTCCAATTCTATCCACGAGGGTGATTAGATTACCTGACTGGAAAATTGCAAAATTAACTATAAGGTGTGTGATGCAAATGTATTCTAGACATTCTGAACGGAAAGCATACCATGCTGTTAATTCCATTCTCTGTGTAGAAGAAACACTATGGTTTAACAATTATTATTCTAATATTATTTGAAGTGACTTTGTTGAAATTTAAAACGAATAGTGAAGCCACCATTAGGTTCTAGAACACAAAGGAAAGCTGGACCTCAGTGTAGGAGCCTTCATCCTTCCCCCAAACTGCTCTTTCTCTCTGCCATTGCCAGCAGAGTCAGAGTTCTAACAACTGTTAAAAGTGCAGATTGCTAGCCTAAGTAAATGAAAATGTACTATTTCCTCTAACATAAAACAGCTCATGGCTCATAAGCAACTTCATTTGGATCAACCATCACAGTTCACTGACAATAAAACCTTCTGTAAAATCTTTCATGGAGAATTACTACTGTTTGTCTGAGGTGGTTTTAATGCTCCTTCATATGAAAATTTATTTTCTTCTTTATTTCATGTTTTCCTTTGACTTGCTCAAAGAAATTCTTTCTAAAGTACAAATGTTTCGGGATCACAAGAAAAAAAAACTTGAAGTAGTTATGTTACATTTTTGTATTTGTAACACAGGCCACACTGGAGATTTTCAGAGTATCGAATATCTATACACACACTTCTCAGGGCCAAATTGGATATACTGGCTTCCTGTTGGCAGAACGCTATATGCCTTTTATAACAATGATACTACTATAAACTCAGGGAATAGTTAATAGAATAAATATTTATGTTTATCCATTATTGCTATGAGTAGCTTTGATAGAGAATACTTTTTAGATTTTGGATGTTTAATTAGTATTTTTTTTATTATCTGGATCCATTACATTGCAAAGGACTTGGAAAGCATACTTCATTTATCTTCATCGTCTCAAGGCCTACAACAGAGCCTGAGAAATAACTGATGCACAAGAATAGTTTGTGAATGCATGGATGACTATGGCAACTTAGTTTACTATTGCTGCACCATGTGGATGACACTCAAATCACTCTATGAAAGTGAGGTAAATGACATAGCTAGCTGAATATCCATGGCAATAAATTCCTAGACACAAAACCAACACCTATTATATCTATTCATGTAACTGCCTTGTGTAATTGTGATGGGAGAGGTGTGATGATACAGGTTAATCAAGATCTCAGAAAAGCACAACTTTCCAAAAGGCCCACACACTTCTGCAACACCAATAAATTGGACACAAACACTGAATGGGGGCAATGCCATTTTTCTTTCCCATGCAGCCTTCACTTATCTTGTCAGTCCCCCTGCTGCTGCTGCTTTTGAGCACTTGGAGATAAATGGAATAAGCAATAGGTGCAGATCTTTAAAGGGATGCTTTTCAATCACAATCCTGTTAAGGATCTAATCATGGAAATGGCAAAAAAACAAAACAAAACAAGCAAACAAGCAAACAAGCAAAAAAACAAAGACATATATACATTCTCATTGGTTTTTGCTAGCCAGTGACCAATAGCCATATATGGAAAACAAACTACACACAGAATATATTGTCATTGTCATTTGTATTTGCTTTGAGCCAATTTGGTGTGCATTGATTTAAAAGCTTTAGAGAATTTACTCTCCAGGGGGGAAAATCACATCTCCTTTTTGGGTGTTTACCACTCTGTGAAAACTCTCTCATTTCTTCTTATTGTCCTTTCCTTTTTCTAAAATAGCTTTATGTAACTGGGAGTTAGGAAATGTAATTACGTATGCAAAAGATCCTGTTCATTTTTACTTTAATGCTTTAAGAACTAGTATGGCCTTGATTTCAGAGCAGATGAAGTACATTCTCTTGTTTATACCAAAATCTTGTTATTGTGGCTTTGATTTACATTTCCCTGATACCTTAGTGAAGTTTAGCATTTTTTTGTATATCTGCAGGAGATTTGTATGTCTTCTAGGGAAAAGTGTTTGTTTAGGTCTTCTGTCCAGTGTTTTAATTGGATTGTTTGTTTAGTGTTGAGTTGTATGAGTTCTTTTTTTTTTAAATTGTCTTATTGTTGACTCTACGACAGATGTCTCCCCTTTTCCCTGCCCCTTGCTGCCTTCCACTCAGCCCCTGCCCATCCCTAATCACTCTGCCTTCACCACACTGTAGTTGTGTCCATGGCTCCGCATACATGCATACAGGTTTTTTGGATATTAACTCCTTGTCAGAACTGTTGTTTGCAAAGATCTTCTCCTATTCGGTTCATTGCCTTTTTGTTTTGTTGGTAGTATCTTTTGCTGTGCAGCTTTCAGTTTGATCTAGTCCCATTCATTTATTTTTGCCTTTACTTCCCTTGCCTTTGGAGCCAAATTCATAAAATCCTCTCTATGACTAAGGTCCATGAATTTATTTCCTGTGTTTGGTTCTATGTGATTAATTGTTTCATGTGTCATAGTTAGGTCTTTGATCAATTTTGAGTTACTTTTTGTGCATGGGGGAAAACAGGAGTCTAGTTTCACTCTTCTGCATGTGGCTTTCCAATTTTCCCAGCACAATTTATTGGTATCCAGCCCTGTAATATGAAATAATAGAGACATTTATTGAAGAAGATACAAGATGCAAGAAACACTGTGCATAGGACAATGACACCTTGGTCCCCTTTCAAGTAGGTACCTTCGGACCTCACACAGTTCCTATCACCATCAGCTGCCCCATCATATTTTCCTGAATCTCACTGATGGTCTGAAATCTTTTTTTTCAAAGGTGATTTTAATTTGGGGGAAATCTAGAAGTCACAGGGCACCAAATCTGGGCTGTAGTGGGGCTGAGTCACCTGAGTGATTTGATATTTTTCCATGAAACTGCATAAGACATGATCCATGAGTGGGCATGTTGTTATGATGAAGCTGCGGGTCACCAGCTGCCCATAGCTGCAGCCTTTCGAATCATCTGAATAGTTTCTGGAGAGGAAAGTTCACACTAAATGTAACATTGGATGCATATTCATTGCTCTACAGGCTCAGTCATTTTTAATGCAATAGCCACACAATAAACATGCTCACTTAATGTGGTCTACACACCCCCAGCTAGTACAGTGAAGTTATCATTGTTCATTCATGCACACTCCAGTCTACTCTCTTTGGCTGCCAGGTTACCCTGATGTCATGCAAACCATTCTTGTTATATTAACAATGGTTGGGCATTTTCTGTACAGGCCTCATATATGCCTCACCAAAGAAGATGTACAGATGAGAAATAAGCATATAAAAAGATCCTCCAAATCATGTCATCAGGGTGATACAAATGGAAACAACAGTGAAATACTACTGCACTCTTTTAAAATAGTCAAAAGCTGGAACACCGACAACACCAAATTCTGGATAGTGTTCCGATATGCTCCATATCAGAACTCTCATACATTGCTGGTGGGAATACACAAAGGCACATTCACTTTGGAAGACAGACTTGTTTACAAAAGTAAATCTACTCTTATGACCTGGTCCAGCAATTGTAATCCTTGGTATTTGTCCTCCCCTCACACACAAAAAAAAGTTGAAAACTTATGCCTACACATACACAAGCAAAAATCTTGCATTCCAATATTTATTGTAGTTTTATTCATAATTGCCCAAACATTCAAGCAACCAAGATCTTCTTTAGTAGGCAAATGGGCGAATTAACTGTGGGCTTCCATGTGATAGAAGACTATTCAGTGTTAAAAATAAATGAGTTATCAAGCCATGAAAATAAGTAGAGTAACCTCAAATAAATGTTACTAAGTGAAAGAAGCAAATCTGTAAAGGTTGCATACTTTAAGATCCTACCTATGTGACATTCTGAAAAAGGCAAAACTATGAAGATAGTATGAAGATACTATCATAAGTGTTTGCCAAGGGATAGGTATAGAACAGTGGGGTGAATTGGCAGAGCAAAGAGGAGTTTTAGGGCAGAGAAAACACTCTGCATGATATTGTCATGACGGATGCATTGTTTTATAAATTTTTCCAAACCCATAGAATGCACAAGATTAAGAATGAACCATAAATAAGCTATGGACTTTGGGTGATTATGATGTGTGAATGTTAGATTCATCAATTTTTACAGTTGTATCGCTCTAGGGGAAACTATTGATAATGAGGGAGGCTGTGCACATGTGGGGGCAGGGAGTATGGGGGTAATCTTTGTACTGTCTCTTCAGTGTTGCTGTGACCCTAAAACTGCTCTAAAAATAAAGTCTTAACAAAAATTATAGTTGAGCTTAAACAATTTTAAGCGTAGTAAATGTTCAATAGGAAGAGCATCAATTGGGACAGGATTACACAGTATGAAAGTGATACTATTTATGAAATTACTTAAAATACATAAAAATTGTTTGTAAAGCATTATGGTTACATATATAATAAAAATATTAAAACAAATTTCAAAAAAAATTAAAGAAAATGTAGATTAAAAGGGTCATCATTTCATGTTGTTGCAAACCTGGAAACGGGACATGATGCTTGAATGAAGAAACAGCTTGGTAAAGTAAATGCTATACAGGTATTAGTTTCATTATTAATAAAAACAGAATCACAAAGATTAACTGTTATTGCTAATAACATGGAATCTATATCAAAGGAGCTGAAAGCATCCATCACTTTTCCAGTCTCTTATTCCTGTTTTCTTTGTTTTATAGCTACATGCTTATTGCTTTTGCATATGATTTATTCATTCCTTGCTTTCTCCATTTTCTTTTGCATGTCTCCTCTTTTCCTCATCCCACTATGCGTGTGATCTACAACAATTACACAAGTAAACTACCCCATAGTTTTAATACAGAATTTCTATATATCAAACATTAAAGTACTTGACTCAACTGGATAATTGGTGTAGCGATAAAACCAAATTATTTAAAACGAACAAACAAAAACAATATAAGCAAAAATACTACAACATCAGTGAAAAACATTACTTTTCAGTTAGCTTCATGGTCAGGAAAGAAATGATGTTTGACGCATGTCACCACATATAAAGCCAAAGGATTGAGGCACAGGAGACATTAAAAGATGTACTTTCCCAGAACTGTTTGGAAACTGAAAGTTCATATCCTTCAGGAAGGGAGCGATGTTTTGTTTAATGGTTTACTGTGAAAGAAAGAACAGCCATAATTTGGACCAGACCAGCCTTTTGGGATCTCTTTGAAAGTCTCAGTCAGTCCCAGAGAAATGGTGCATTTCTGTGTGCACACATAGGTCTAGGATAAGCCAACTTTTGGTCATGAAAATCTAGCTTTTGCAGTAATGCTGATGCTAAACTTGCTCTCCTGACTACATAGCAACACAGTTCTAAATTCTAATTGCTAAACATTCAGTTAGCCTGAGTTCCCATCCAATATCCTGCCGCTGGCCACTGCAGACAGTACCACAGTTTTCCTTCCAAGTGCGAGGATGCCATCTCTGTGCGCTCTCTAACCCCATCTCAAGAGGCATTGCAGCACCTGTGCGTCGTTTCAGAGGGTGCTCAGTGAGTCCTGTTATGTACACATCTCCTTGCTTGCAGGTGCTTTGAGAAAGATGTTCTGCCAGTGTATAGCGTTATCATCAAACACATTTCCCCTTAATTTTGGAAGCAATGATAAAGTTATTTTCCTTTTCAACCCATTCAAAAACAATGTTGATTTTGTGCTTTTTCATCATGTTTGAATAATCTAGAAAATGGAGTGAGATTAAGAGCCAGAGGAGAGGTTCAAACAATCTGGATGTAGCAAAACCTGCAGTGACTGAGTTGCTTGTTTTAATACAATGAAGAATGGCACATAATTAGTTGAAAGAATTTTTTACAGTAAATTCCAGGGTAAACAATGTTTTGTTGATTGTATCCATTAGCAGTTGGTAAATACGTATCATGCACAAGGCACTGTTCTTCCTTAAACAAGGAAGATGTCATCCTTCCCAACAATCTCCTAGCTGGACAGGAGCCAGGCAAGTGCAGAGACAACACAAGGGAGGAAGTAAATTTCTCAGTACCAAATAATGGGGTAACAATTGTGCTCCAGAAGAGTTGAGGAACACTTTTGCCTGGAGTGCTAGGGAAGACTTTTTAAAGGCTATACATTTTCATAGGGTCCTGATATATAGTATTAGGGTTGAAAGGTGGGGGTCATGAGTTAGTAATTTTTATGAAAGATACTTATATCATGAAAGCTTATTAAATATTTGTCAGATGGTGGGAGACATTATTTGTATCACTAAAGAGGAAAGGAGACTTCAAATAAGCCAGCATTATTTGTGGAAAGACAGATGGGAATACTAAAAGAGAAAAGAAAATGTTGGATCATTTATTTAGCTGACTTTATTTACTCTTAATTGCATGCTCTGTGTGCAGACTCCTCTCTATGATTGGTCCTGCTACATAAACTTTGTCATAAATTTTCTATTTATACTCATCATTTTTATGGAATATTTTCAGAAAAAAAAATACACAGCTTTTTTTTGTTTAATCTGAATTGCCATAGTATCAATATAGAATTTGCTCAAGTATAAAATCTCTATGCTTTTTCTCATTAGGTACCATCCCTTGTCATTATATACACACAGAGTTCAACACAAATGACACCCTGGTTTTTATTACAAAATCATAAGCATGTAATTTGGTTACATAGCAATATCACACTCAAGCACACCACGGGACATTTCAGGTGAAATGTTCAAATTGCTGTGCATCTCGTGCAAGACATTCACGTACCCTACCAACCACATTCAATGGCGTTACTGTGGCCAGACCCTGTATGTCTATCTTTAACATTGGCCAATCCAGGACTGATGTTAAGTCGCACAAACAGCCAGAACTGCCCCCTTTCAGACACAGGTGCTTCTCTTCATATAAAGCAAACAGAGCACAGCTGAGTATGAGCAAGAGCCACAGAGAAGCCAGGCCTCTGAAGCTATGACTGGCTTTTTGATATTATCACTGACTCCAACCCTTTCAGAGGGTAGAATCAAGCTCAGTGAAGCAGAGAGAGTCCACAGTCAGCCCAAAGGTGAACAACAACGGAAAAAATGCACAAATAGTCATAAAGACAGTTTCATGATGACAGATAATCTTAAAGGAGAAATAAAAGATTCAAAGTATAAATATACAAAGAAATTAACTCCTACTAAAGAACAAGATAAATATCATAAAAAGGCAAGTGACAAAGCTAAGATACTAGGTAGATCATAGATAATAAAATAAAGTGAAATAAAATGGTAAGATATATAATCTAACTTAATAGCATATTCACTATGTGCCAGACACTCTTCTAGGCACTTCTACATATTAAATAATTCCATCTTCACAGTACTTATGTGAGACATTGTTATTTCCATTATGATTATGTAGGCACTGGGGCAAGTTCATTACCTTGCTCATATCACTTAGCTATTAACTGGGAGTCCAGGATGCAATTTGAGCAATTCTGACTCAATCCTAATTTTGACTCCAAGACTATACAGTAGAAAACAAAACCACATATTAGAGATTTCTAAAGCAAACTCTGGAGAGAAGCATATTACACAGAGAAACCTCAAAAGCTCACAGGGCTAGGGAAGAGTTTTGGTACCCTGCTTTTATAATGTTCTTTGACCTTTTCTGTGAGTGTACCCATAAATGCATTCATGGCAGGGATGTAGGTATACTTTACGTAAGTAGCTTAATCTACTATAGTAAGACATTTTCTACGCTGCATTATTAAACCTATGTATTTACTTGTCTGCCTTATCAGACTGTGGGCCTCTTGAGGGTAGAGGAAAAGACTTCATATTGATTTGTGTTCTTAATCATTGGGAAAATGTCTTATATATTGTACATGTGCAAAAATCTTAGCTTGCCCGCCTCCTCATCCCTGCCCCTATTCCACAGCTCACCATTTAGATACTCATACTCCACTTTCAAAATAATTTCCTTCATTCTACCTGCAGTTCTCTGTGCCCCTGTCCACTGCCCTGCCTTCTTCCTTGTTAACAGAGATGTCCCTCTGTTCTCGCACGTGCCTTAGCCCTCCACTGCGCACCGAGCCCACTCCTTTCACCCACTCAAGGAATCCGTTACGTTAACTCTCCTGCTGTCCCCTACATCACCAGCGTTTCACCTTTATTTGGTCATTCACATAACACATGTTGTAATTTCTGCGATGTCAAAAACAAAGAAAGAGACAGAAAAACAAGATAAAACCTCTTGGGCACTCTTCCCCATCCAAATATTGCATCATTTTTACAGTGAAGCCTTTTAAAGTAGTGTCTGTACTCACAGTCCTAATTGTCCTAATATTCTTCTCTCTTGAGTTCATTTTAATTAAGCTTCTAGCACCACCACTCCTTTATATTACCTCCTCTCTTATCACTCCACCATGACACATGTCATTCCATCCCGTGGCCAGTCCGCAGACCACATTCCACTTGATCTATTACCCACCATTTGATACAGTTAACCATTTCTTTTCTCCTCCAGCCACTGTCTTCATTTTGCTTCCTGGACATCACACTTTTCTGGTCTTCTTTTTCAGTGGCCCAGCCTCCCCGTCAGCTCCCCTAGTCCTTCCGACCTCACTGGCCTCCTGATGTTAGAGAAGCTCAGGAATTAATCTTTGGACCTCCTCTTTATGTACATTCCTCCTGTAGTGATCCCATAAAAGTTCATGGTTTTAAATACCGTATCAATAGCAGACAGCTTTTCCTGGAATTATAGACATAGGTCTTTTTGCCGAATTATAGAAACAAACATACAACTGCCGGCTCAGCATCTCTACTTGGGTATCTAACATACCCTTCAACCTTAATGTGTTCAAAAAGAATTCTTGTTATTCTCACTCAAATGTTCTGTGTTGTCAGCCTCCCTTTTCTCAATGAGTGGCAGCTGGTGCTTCTAATGCACTCCACCAAATTCCTTGAAGTCATACTTAGATTCTCCCTTTTCTCACCTTTTCATCCAGTGTCAGCAAAACTTTTTTATGTTGTCTTTAGGGCCTCCTAACTGTTTTTCCCATGGCCGTTCTTGTCCTCTGCTATCATTTTGTAATGGAGATGACACAGTCATTTTAATAAAATAAACCACATTGCTATTTTGCTGAAAACATCCCAATAACTTTTTAACTTTTGTGGACTGCATCGCTTTGTAGAGGAGAGCTATACAGAAAGCTTCTATCATCTCAGAAAATACTATGTCATCATGAATTAAGGCTATTAGAAATATGAATAGAAGCAGCCCAAGTGTCCATCAGTAGAAGAGTGGATAAAATAATTATGGCACATTTAGACAATGAATACTACTCAGCTGTAAGAATGAAGAAACTTTTACCCTTTGCAACAGCATGGGTGGACCTAGACAACATTATGCTAAGTGAAATAAGCCAGTCAGGGGAAGACAAATACCATATGATTTCACTCATATGTGGAATCTAATGAATGAACTCAACTAACAAGCAAAATAGAGACAGACTCATAGAAGGAGAGCAGATGACAGTTCTGGTGGCGGGGGGCGTGCAGATGGGTGGAGGGATGAAGCAAAAAAGAATAAGAATTCATGGACACAAACAACAGCATGGTGACGGGGGGGGTGGATGAAGGTGGGAAAGGGAAAAGAGGGATAAATGGAAAAATACAATGAAAAATAAAATTAAAAAATAAAAAAGTCTATGTAAAAAAAAGAGTGCCTCTGATGAGTTATAAGATAGAATTGAGGAATATACTATTGGAAACTGGAGGAAAGGCTCTCCTTGTTACAAACTGACAAAGAGCATGTCTGAATTGTGATCTATTATTTTGTGGAATTTAGAACTTGTAAGCTATGAAATTGAATATTTAGCAATGAAGGCTTCTAAGCAAAGTGTTGAAGGTGCAGCTAGGTTCTTCTTGCTACTTATAGTAAAATACAAGAGGACAGAGAGGAAATGAGAAGTAATTGTTAAGCAAAAAGGAACCAAAATTTAAAGATATGAATAATTTTCAGTCTATCTATACTGTCAGAATGAGAAAGTATATTCTGGAAAGAACACCAAGGATGGGGACAGATAATCACTCCATAAATCTGTTTCCCATGGATTTAATCAGCCATTTCAGCAGAAGCCAGGGTGGGACAACAGAGATATTCAGGTACCAATTTGCCTCATCCTTCAAGAAAACGGAACCTATGGCATCAGAGATCACCAGGGCTGGCACTTCCAGCCTAGGCCCAGAGGGCACTGCTGTTTCCTCCTATTCCAGAGGGTAAGGCTAGCTTCTGGGTTTTAATGTGCTGGGGTAACCCTGCCAAGTAACCCCTCTCCCAGTGCCAAGAAGACGGTGCAGAAGCTTAGGGCTGTGGAGGAGATGCTGCAACCCCAGTGGGCCCAGAGAGCAGAGCATCCAGTCAGAGAGGCTTATTTCTTAAGCATTAAGATCTGGTAGAATTTGTATTGCTAGGTGTTAAGCTTGTTTGGGACCAGTTAACTCTCCTATCTGCGTTCTTCCTTTTGAAATGGGAGTATTTAACCCATCTCACCACTGTATTCTGTAAACACCTTACTTGTCTGATTTCACAAATTCACAGCTGATGAGAAATTTTGCCTCAGGGTGAACCATACCTGGAGTCACACAGATACCTGATTTAGAAGATATTTACATGAGACTTTGGACTTAGAATTAATGTTGAAAAGGGTTAAGTCTTTTGGGTTAATGTATTTTTTAGAAGGAAACCTTTTTTAAAAAAATATTTTTAGAGAGAGGGGAAGAAAGAGAAAGAAAGGGAAAGAAACATCAATGTGTGTTTGCCTCTCACATGCCCCCTACTGGGGACCCGGCCTGAAACCCAGCCATGTGCCCTGACTGGGAATCGAACCAGAGACCCATTTGGTTTACAGGCCCATGCTCAATCCACTGACCTACACCAGGTACAGTGGGGTGAATGTATACTGTATGTGAGAAGAACATAAATTTGGGGGAGAAACAGGAGGTAGACTATTATGGACTGACTTGTGTCCCTGTGAAATTTATATGTTAAAGCCCAACCCCCTATAAGGACTATATCTTGAAATAAAGCCTTTAACGAGGTAATTAAGGTTAAATGAGGTCTTAAGGTCAGGCTCCTAAACTAATAGAACTGGTGTCCTTATAAGAAAATGAACAGATACAAGAGCTCTCTCTTCCTCTGTGTGTGCACAGAGGAAAGACCATGTGGGGACAGAGGAAGAGCTAGCTGTCTGCAAATCAGGAAGAGAGGCCTCATGAGAAACCAACCCAGATTACACCTCAGTCTTGGATTTCCAGCCTCCAGAACTATGATAAAAACAAACATCTGTTGGTTAGGTCATCCAATCTGTGATATGTCATTATGGTAGCCCCAGAAGACCATCACACCAGAGAAAAAGGTGAAGTTTTTCCAGTGCTTAAAGGGTCTTCTCCTTCTGATTACTACTTTTCTACTATTATATATTTCTCTTTTCCACTCTGCTAAAGACCCACTTTCTGGCCCTCCCTTGCCTCAAGAACTGTAACTTACAGGTCCCCAAATCTGGACTCCTCCTTCACGTATGAGCATAATTTTCTCTGGTACATCTTTGAGGTCTTAGGTCAGATGTCACCTTATCAAAATATTATCCCTGGTCATTGCATTTGCAAGTTTTGCATTTTCACGTACCCCAGTAAAAATTGCTCCAGAGAACTTATACCTTCTAACATAATATCTGAATTATTTATACATTTTGTTCTTTGTCCACACTAACTAAAAGTACCATGATAACATATCCTTTCAATATTTGTCTCTATTAAATTTTTATTACCTACAAAAGATTCTGTTACATTGCAGATGCTCTAAAAACATTTATTAAATTAATTGAAGTGCTTTCAGTTTCCTTCTATGACTGTCAAAGAATAATTACATTCATCTTTGAATTTCAAGTTCCTAAATGGTAAATATAAAATGATAAACTTTATGTTAAAATAACTTATGTATTCTTAAATATAAAATAGAATCAAAATAAAGAAATAAATCAAATATCAGTCTTAAGTGAAAGAGAAATACTTGATGATATTAAAAAGAATCAGGAAACTAAAATCAAAATCCTACCATTTCTGTCATTTCTGATACTTACATGAACATTTTATGTAATATTTGAAAATTAACTAAAATGTAACACTCATTTTAGACTGTGTTTGTTTACTCATGTGTTATAAACTTGATAATAAACAGCAATCAAATGCCTTGTTGCCTAACTTCCAAACCACTGTGAATGTTGCGAGGTGAATTAATTAGTAAGAGCAGATGTAATGCATTTCTAAGAGATCTGCTAGCCATGGTCCAGTAGCTGGCCTCCCAGTACAGTGTAATTAAAGTACATATTCATATGTAGACACCATCTAATTTATGTTCACATGTGAAATCACAAAGATGGCTTTATTCTCTTTCTGATTCCACTTTCAATGATAATAATACACTAGCACAATTTTAGAGATAATTGGAATGTTGTGTTTAGCTTGAGATTTCATTGCAAGCTCATTACAGTTTACAAACAATATTTATAATTTCTCATGCTTCTATTTGTAAAATGCTTAACTACTTGCTTACTGTAATGTATAATGGGAGGAACATTGAAATCCATCTGCACCTGCTTTATTTAAATGACAAATTTTTATTCATGTTCTCAGTAATAGGCATTGGCAAGGCAAAGAGAAATTAAGTGGTTAATGAAAAACTAATGACTAGAAAATCTTCTTTTGCAAACCTCTCAAGCTCTCATTATCAAGATAAAAATTGTTGAAAATAATCTGGAAATAATACAGGAGGTCTATCTGGGAAAAGTCCAGCCATTGTTAATATGATGAGAATGGTTTGAGTGACATAGAGGTAACCTGGCTGCCAAGGAGAGTGGACTGGAATGCACATGCATGAACAATGATGACTTCACTGTGCTTGTTAATGAGGGTGGTAGATGCTGTTGAGTGAGCACATGTACTATGCGGCCATTGCATTCAAAATGACTGAGTGAGTAGAACAATGAATCTACGTCAAATTTTGTGCTAAGCTCGAACATTCCTCTGTGGAAACTATTCGGATAACTCAGAAGGCTTTCAGGGATGATGCAATGAGTGCAGCACAAATAAAAGAGTGGTACAATTGATTCAAACATGGTTGAGAATCTGTTGAAAGTGATCCACGTTCTGGCAGGCCTGCGACAAGCAGAACACCTGAGAATGTTGAACGTGTACGGGCTGCGATCAACAAAGACTGGCGACTGACAGTGTGAGAACTAGAAGCTGACCTGGGGGATTTCAGATATTACCACGCCCAAGATTTTGACACAGAGAATTGGCATGAAACATATCATGGCAAATTTTGTTCTGTGGCGTCTGCTACCAGAGCAGAAGTAACATCGTGCTGCACTTGGGAGAACTATGTGAAGTCCTAACATGCCTACTTTGAAGGGAATGGAGACATGATTGTATGTGCAATGTTTCTTATACCTTATATCTTCTTCGATAAATGCCTCTATTTTTCATAGCATGTGGCTGGATATTTTCTGGACAAACCTTCATGTATGAGATACCATAAATAAATTTAAGTGAATCTGCACTTAGAGGAGGTATTTATAATACATTTAAATGAACAAAAAGCTAGCATAGTGGATACATAAAGAATTTTAACAAGTCAATAAGTTAAAAAAAGAAAAGAAAAAAGAACAGGTTAATTAAATTGGTAAAGAATTTAAAGAGAAATGCACAAAAAAGGAAAAATTAATGACTGATTATTTAACAAGAAGTAGAACTTCATTAACAGTTTGGAAAATTTAAATGAAAACAACACAGTTTCAAATCCATAATATTAGAAAAACTTTAAAACTTAGATAATATTGTGGTGACAGAATGTCAGAAAATGAAATGTCATACTATGATGAAGACAGTACACATCTGCAAACAACCTGAAAATAGCTAATAAAAATGAAGATACACATATATCTGTACAATCTCTTTTCTAAGTATTCACATGCCCCAGAGTCTTGTTACTTTCGAGTGTGGCCCTCTATCACCTGGGAGCTTGTTACAAATGTAGATCTCAGGTGCAACAGGTCTACTAAATCAAGAGCTGCAATTTAACAAGATCTCTAGGTAATTTATATGTGTATTAAAATTTGAAAAGCACTTCCCTAGGTAAGAGTAGTGGTTCTTAAAATTGGATGCACATTAGGAAAACCTGAGATGTTCATAAAATATTTCAGTGTATGAACCCTAATCCAGACAAACTGAATTGCCAACTATATATTATATTCAAAAGCTTCCCAGGTGATTTCATTGTGCATCCATGTTTGACAACCTCTGTGCTAGACAAAATTTCACATATGCACAAAAAAGTTTATCAAAGATTATACAGTTTGAAAAACAAAAATCCTAAATCCTAATTATCCATGGACTTATAAACTGTTAAGTCATGCAACAGTGTCCTGAACTGCAGACAAAATGCTTTAACTGGGTCTATGTAAACCAAAACTGACTACTCTAAAAGACAAAAAGTTGAGTGCAAAAAGACAATTGGTGGCAAATAGACCAATGAAACAAAATAAAGAGCCCAGAAATAGATTTACATAGATATACTCAACTGATCTCTGCCACAGGAGCAAAGGCAATCGAATGGAGCAAAGAAAGTCTTGCAACAAATAATAATGAAGCAACTGAACATCCACAAGCACAAAATAAATCTAGACACATGCCATATACCCTTCACAAAAAATAACTCAAAATAGATCACAGATCTCGATATGAAATATAGAACTATAAAACTCCGAGATGATAGCACACCAGAAAACCTAAATGACCTTGGCTATTAAGATGACTTTTTAAATGCAATACCAAAGGCACAATCCATAAAATAAATAATTGATATACTGGTCTGAATTAAAATTAGAAACTTCTGCTCTGTGAAAGACAATGCCAAATGAATCAGAACACAAGCCACAGGCTGGGAGAAAGTACTTGCAATAGACACATTTGATAAAGGAATGTTATCCAAAATGCACAAAGAACTCATAAAACTCAACAATAAGAAAACAGACAGCATGATTTTAAAAAAAGGGCCGAACACCTGAACATATGAGAATATGCATGTATACATGTTTTTAAATTTAACATGGTTTCTTTTAATGATTTTTCATTGTTGTGTGTGCTTTATCTCTTACTATTTCCCAAATTCAAAACAATAAAGGCCGTTTACATTTTTAAACATTTAAATATTTTGCAAGGCTTTTAATATTTGCCCTATCATTTCTATGTATGATGTAAAGTCAGAATCTACTTTGATATTTTTCCTAAGGTAGTCAATTTTCCTAATATCAGTGACCAAACTGTACATTCTTTTCCCCTGATTTGTAGCATCAAACATCAAAATTTCTGTGTGTGTTCTGGGCATGTTATGTGTTTTGTGTGTATTCATTTTATTCTGGTCAGTATTTTTGCCCCAGAGTTTTATAATTTTTAAGAGTATGATAGAATAAGTTTATCTTTTTCTTCCTTAATCAAAGTTGTCTTGGCTCATCTTTGACTTTTACTCTTCAATATTAATACTAGGTTAATCTTGCTGAATTCTGTGAGTGGAAATGGAAGTTTTAACATAATTTTTAAAAGTGTGTGGATTTATTGTGGAAATGTTAACATATTTTTACTGTAATTTAACTCAATTCTCACCAAATTTATCAGTTTCAGTAATATTTAATTTATCCTGATTTCTACAAAGAAAATTTTGTTATAGATGATCTCCTCAGACCTTTTTTCTGAATACTTTCACTTCTCCCTTATTTCCTAATCTTCTCGAACTAATCAGGAACTCCAGTACCATGTGAACTAGAAGTAGTGAAAATGGGCTCCCTAACCCTGTTTCAGCTCTTATGAAATATATCTAGCACTTCACATTTAAAGATACTGATAACTGTGAATTATTGTAGATCATTTTGGTCACATAATAAAACTCCAACTCTTGTTTGCAACATTTTTATTATAACTACATAGTGTTTTCTTATGTAATGCTTCATTTAAATCTATTGACACGATCGTGTATAAGTAAACATTTCTCCTTTAATCTGTTTCTGTGGAGTACTAAGTTGATAAATGGTTAATATCCTCAGTCCTGGAATAAGGCATGATTTTCATATGTACTGCTAGATTCATTTGACGGATTCAGTATTATAACTAAAATTTTTCTTTGTGCATCAGTGAAATTACTTTCCTTGGACTGTCTTTGCTCATATTTAATGTCATCTGATATTGGTTTCATAAAATAAATTGGTGAGGTTTTTCGCTTTTTATTTTTAGGAATTGGGTTATAACAATTATTTCTTTACATTTTGCTTTTCAAATGTTATTTTGAGTAGGTTATAAAACATAGAAATGACCCCCTTAAATATTGGTAGATCCCTTCTATAAAACTGTTTGACGTATTATTTTTGCTAATAGAACATCCAAATTAATTGTTCCTTATAGGCAGGCTACATTCCCTAGAAACCAGCTGTCTATCTTGTATTTCTGTCATCTTCAACATCTTATTTTCAATGTGTAAGGTTATGTGTAGGGGAAATAACATGGAAGACCATGAAAAGAAAGTTTTCGTGGGCCAAGACTAGAAGTGGCACACCTTGTCTCTGCTCAGATTCCATTGTTTAAAATGGTGTCATAAGTAAGTCCAAGACATCCTGGGAAACAGCATCTAGCCCTCTGTCAAGAAGAGAAAAAGACTTTGGTGATCAATTAGTAACCCTGCCACACCCAGAAAGAAATGGATTACATTTCTCTACTGCAAAAGTGTATTTTTTTCCCTTGAGAATTTTGTTTAATCCAACTTTTTACAAAAGTGCCACTCAGCATCAAGTGCACAATGCAGTTTCTTAAGGGACCATTTGAATATTATGTCTCCCAGCCTGATGGAAACAGTTTGATGGGATAATCACAGCACGATTGTGCTGACTCCTTACCAAAAGCACCATGTTATATACATAATAATTTTTGTTATCAGCTGGTGACTCTGCTGTCATTTGGTACATGTTTTCTTCAATAAAATAACTGGCTAGTGGAAATGAACCATAGTCACTGCTGTTCTTATATGTTTGAAACGCAGGTGGCCATCCCATCTCTGAAGATTAAAAGCAATTCAAAGATAAATGTAGAACAAAAGATAAACCAGGGCAGAAACTATGTGGTTTTAGGTGTTTGGTGAAACAGGATAAGAAGGGCTCTTATGTTACTCATCAACTGAGAAATATATTTCCATCTGCTTATCCTAGTGCATTTGATCTGGGCGCATACACTGTGACTGGTATAATGCACAGAAACTCACAAAAATCTGCTTAGGTATAAACACTTGATATAATATTCATATTATGTTTGGAAAGGCAAATACAAAATTGGCCAATGCAGATTTCAGATAACAGAGAATAGTCATTTTTTTCCCAAAGATAGCAATCAAACATTCTTTCCATTCCACAAGTTCAATAGAATTTATTTGGACCTATAATGTTTTAAACACTCAGAAGAAACAGTAAATAACCCTTTGGTCAGCCCCTTTATCGTGCTCATGTCTCTTACTCTGATGTGCTTTCTCATATACCCATATGCCATGCAGCAAAGAATAAAGAAGCCTACAGCTGAAAAATCCTATGAGCATTTTTAACCCAAGCACCCACTGGGTTAAAGTGGGTGCTTCCCTAATCCTCCTGGTCTTCCATATTCTCTGAGAATTTTAATAACAGGGAGCTTACATTCTTATAAAATGCTTTCATTGTGAGGATACTTCTTGTTATCGTACTTTATTATAATGACTAGAAAGCTACCATTATTCTGTCCACTAGAACAACTTCGAATAAATCCACAAACCAATTCAAACTTTTTCCTCTTATATTTCTTAGCTTTATGTAAACATGTCTGGCTTCCTCAGCTATGTCTGTACATGGTATTGTATCTGGTCATTTGACTATTCTGATTGGCCACTAATTGTGAAATAACTTACTAGTGTCTCACTCTTAAATTGTAGTGATTACAACTGAACGCATGACCCCTGGTATGGTTTCATCAATAAGCATGTCTCTAAGAGTTTCTTCCAAGTTATTTAACAGTGAGCAAAGGAGAGGGAAAAACACAGAGTCCTGTGTAACATCTCTAATATTCTCCCTTCATGCGAGCATGAACCCACTCACCGACACCATTTGTAGTTGCTTAACCAGACAGGATTCTTCCTGGCTGTGCAGATTTTTTGTCCACATTTCTCCATTCTATTGTTTAAACTATCACTAACAACTGCCAATGACTTCTGAGATTTTTACACACCCAATATGTTCACAGAAATCCTCGAACCTACTAAGCTATATAACCTATCCAAAAGGTAAATTTAGTTATTTTGACAGGGCTAAACCTTGCCCTTTTATTCTCTCAACCCTCAAACCAAAATGTAGAGGTATTTTCTACCCTTCCATTACAGTAGTAGCTGTGATAAAAGAATAATTATGATAGGCATAGGCAAAAATATAGAACAACAAAGAGCTAATGCTTTTAGGGTAGATTGTGTGAGTGTTCCAACTTTCAGGAAGAAGAGAGGATTTGGCTCATTTTGGGGGGTTTCGCCAAGGGATGGCACTGGTGTGTTCAAAGCGAGCAAGTTCAACAGGTGGGAGAGGTCATTACAGAACACGTGCCCAAGGCAATATACTTTTCAGTCTTAACTGCATTTTTAAGTTTTAAAATGTAATATATTATCTGGAAAGCCAATCTAAAAGTACATGATATTTTTCAATTGGGATATGAAAATATGCCACACACCTAGCACCTTGGAGAAGGTAAAATAAACAAACATCTCTTAAGAGTAACCCAGGGAGTAGTTTACTCACGATGTTTTTTTTTAATTCAAAAGGCAGAAATAGTAAAATATTTGTTACTCAGAATGTAGTAATTAATATGAGAAGAATGACTTTTCAGTGAATGTGTTAAAGACTAACTCTTCGAATAAGGAAAATTTAGAACTCATGAAACTATTCTTTTTCAACACTTGCTGAGCACTTACTGTGTACTAAGTGTGACTGTGTAAAATACTCAGGGATTAACATATCATAGTTCCCGCATTTATGTGAGTTCTCCAGAGACGTGTAGAAAAATTAACTGTTCATAGCTTGAAAGTGAATAGAGGGAATAATTTCGGCTGGGACCAGCTCCAGTAGTTCAGTGAACCGCTGCGGCCACGCTGGTGAGTGCACGGTCCACAGTGCGTCCTCACGTTCCCCAGCTCTAGGCCTCCATACAAGTCACTCTGCTTGGAGTGCCCTTCTCTGTTTAGATATTTACAACATATTATTCCAGAATTCATCTTTGTATCTCCACCACCATCTTTTCATCTCCATCTGGGTTGGGTAATTTCCCTTTACATTCAATATTGTATGTGTTTGTTTCTTTTGTAACTTTATATAATTATATGTTTAATGCACTTCAATCTTTGCTTCCTCCCATGATATATTTGTTACTACAAAGAATTGATTCTATTTTATTAGTTTTTTTTTTTAAATAACACCTATTTTATTTCCTGGTGCATAGAAAGTGATAAATACCTTCTGATCAAATTAATCATAGATAAATTCGTATAGAGAGATCTTTTAAGGTTTGCCTTTCTTGAACTACATTTGCCCCTTTATTACCATATTCCAGCATTAACAAGGGACACAATGATGTTAAGAGATACACACACACATATCCGACTTAATATGCATCAACTATATAACAAATATGTATATATGTATATATTCATACATATGTACATGTAGAGTTTATGTGTGTTTGTATATATAGTTAATTGGTTATATAATTTCTAGATTGTATTGAAAATACTGAATAAATGTTAAGTCACCAAATTTCAGTATTTTTATAAAAGCCCTCTATATCATTTTATCATGTCTTAAAATACTTATGAGTGGTTTCTCTACTAATGAAATGCTCATTATATTAAAACCTAGATACAAGATAATTTATGACATTGAACCCTTGATGGAAATCAAGGAGTTAAAAAGATAAACCCCTTATTAAAACAAGATAATTATAAGTACATGAGATTTTCAGAGTTTTTGTGATTCACATTTAAATGTAAGTCCCAGAAGCTAACCCCAGTATAAAACAATATCTGGCAAGACTGACATTTTTCCAATGCATGAATAATTAAAGTGCAACTTTTTTCCATGGGAACCATCTTATATCTTGGCAGTAGTCATAGTAGTATTTCAATAATTTATATAATTTTTGAATATAATATAGTTAATGTCATAAAAGCAATTTCTTTGATATTGAATTATAAGAGAATGCACTTAGGCCACTGTGACTAATGATCTAGGGGCCAGCAACATGGCAAATTATCTTTTAACCCAATTTTAGAGAGAATCGTGCATGTAAACATAGACTCTGGCATATAGCTGCATGGTAACATTTGGTTATTGTATTCAGAAAAGTTATATAAAGCATTCTCTTTGAGAAAGTAAATAAAGGAACATGATTTTAAAAACATAGATAATTATTTGGGGTTCAGAATATTAATGGGAATCATGGTTTTATCATTTTAATTTCTGAATAAATTCTGTTCTTAGAATATTTCTTGGTCACTCAAGAGATCTATCCATGGTAATTCTATGACAGGTGAGCAACCATACATTAGTGTGAAAAAGTACAGTTTCAATGAGAAACCAAGCAATGTAATGTGAAAGTAGATTACTTGGGTCTTACAAGGCAAAACAACAGTCTCAGGGCTTTCCAGGACAGTAAAATTAAGACTTCAACTAAATCCAGACCACACAGGGTTCAGAGCATATGGTGAGGATTTTGTACACACATAAATCTATGGGCACTGTTTACCTTCATAGATCATGTAGATCTCTATATTATGACAGTTTCCCAGTATGTGATGAGCAAATGTCTTCAGTAAGTGGCAAATTTTTCTAATTCCCATTATGGTACCATTTGGGTTAGAGCCAGGGTAAGTCACAGGTATTTGGATGAGTTTGTATGGTACCAACAAATGGAAAAGTTTATGTTTTGAAAACTAGCAAACCTGGAAATCCATTTCCTAAATGAACATTGTCACTGGTAGCTGCCCTCTCTGGACCAGTGCTTTTTCCACCGGGCCCTGTCACTCACAGTGTGCCCATGAACAGTTTGTCTTTGCCTACATCAATTACTTATGCTTTGCTTGGGTATCATAGCTTTTAATGCAAGTAACTAGGGCTTTGAGCCTCCTGGGAAATTTTCTCATATATTTCGGAGTCTCTATGATGCCTGTTTCATTTTCTTTTTTGTACCTTGATAATGATGCCTCAAAGTCAGTATAAGTCCTCCAACTTTCATTATTCTTTTTCAAAGTATGCCTAAATTTGGTCATTTCAAAAAACTACAATTATACATTGTATACACAACATTGTAATAAGGACATGATATTTGCAGTCTCACTGCGATGACTTCAACAGTTAGGTCCTAGAAGGGCTCAGGTGCTTCCTGAGCTCTCTTGTTATTCCTGTTGTTTCAGAACTTTGCCACGTGAGGTCTACAAGTGGTGTCACCACGTGCTTTCTCCAGCATGATGGGTCCATGGGGGTTAGGCAAATCATATAGCAGCCCAGACCTCCAAGGGCCAGTGTCCTCAGAAAACAAGGCAGATGACAAATGACATTTTATGATCGAGTCTTGGAAGTCACATAACTTATCAACTCTATTATTTGAAGCATCCAGAAGCCTACTCAAATTCAGCTGAGGATGAGGCAGGAAGAGTACAAAGATGCCATTTATGATGGGTAAAGTATTCGGTGCCCTATTTAGAAAACTGCTCCATAAGCCAACTAACAAAGAAGCAAGTGGGTGGGTGGAAGGAGAAATTGGGGACGGGATATATAGAATTTTACCCCCAAGATAGACCTCACCTCTGCCTACAAAATAAAAATTGTTAAGCTTTCACTACATTATACAAGTAGTGTCCAACAAATATTAAACTTTGCTGTAGGTATCCTTTTATTAGACATGTGTCTGATGAGAAAGGGGAGAGAACAAAATGCTGTATTTTGAATCCTACTTCCTTCTAGCTCAGTTTCTAAAGGATGTATGTCTTAAAGACAGGGACACTATATTTTCAGCCACAGCTTAAGCACAATTTTCTGGGCAGGACATTGGGCCATATGGAAATCTCTTGGATCTATGTAAAAATGCATGCATAAAATACAAAATGAAACATGTAAAACAATAGTGATTTTCTCTGAATGCTGGGATTATAGCAAATGAAACCCCATGAAATTACCTGGAGCCTTTTTGTTTTCAATCTGTCTAAATGTTATTTTAGGTGTTTCAACCTAATAGGTGCTTTTGGGTTTTTCTTCCGCATTCTTTATATGTATTTTCACATTCAATTCAGTAGGTCTATAGTACTTTTATAATTAGGAAAATAAATACTATGTTCGAAGAAACCACAGTACTTCAAAGAAGGCATGATTTTTCTGATTGTGCTGCAATGAGACACTGTCTCTGCAAGTACAAAAAACATAGCAGCCTTTAGATAAAAATCTGCTAAAATACATTTACAGAAACCTGAGCCTATCAATGAGAACTCATATTTAACCGAAACAGGCTTACCTCCTGAAAGGAGAAACCAGGTGTTACATTATAACTCTATGAGTCCAAGAATAGACATTGGACTCGTGTTTCAAAAAACGCTACAGCAAGCTTTTAGAGATGGGAAATGTTTGCAAAGAAGGCAGCTGGGTTGTAGTATGACACAGCTGGGCTATTTCCTCTGGTCTATGTGGAGAATAGTTCATTGCCAGGGATGAGGCAAGAAGAGTTCACCCAGGCCACCCTGTAGGGTGTTTACTGGCATGCTTCCAAACAGAACAGTAGAGCTGGCCACCAGGTTTATGGGAACAGTGACTGAAAAAGGGCACCTGCTTTCCTCAAGATAAATTTCTGGAAGGAGAAATCATTGGCTCACTGTGTCGGAGTTTTTTTTTTTTTTTAAGTTCTCAGTGTATACTGCCAAATTGCTTCCAGGAAAAAGCTCATTATTAATTCTTAATAAAATGTTATCGTCCCTTCAGGTTTTACAGTTACGGAGTTGGTTCCTCAAGAATTCTGCCTCACTAGCATACCTAGGTATGGGCACCTGCATTTGCGTGCTCTAACGCATTTCAGTTCTGGCATTCTTCCTCTGCATTTTGTAACGGCATACTAGGGAGACAGGTGTTCTACTAGGGAGAAGAGTGAACTAAGCAGGTATTGTAGATTCCCCAGGACACACAACAGGCTGTAAGTGTGCTCTAGCCTTCCTCCTCCTCTTCCTGCCGCCGCTGTTGCTGCTGCCTGAGGGAGTAGCTGCTGTTATGGTCCTGATTTTAAGCCGTGTTGTATATCTTTGAACACCCCAATAAGTGAAGTTGAAGCTAGCCTGCGGTACAGCAGGGATTTGAACTCTGGTGTATAAACACTCATGTGTAGAGGCCAGCTATTGATCCTCTAGCCAAATGAAGCAAACAAAAATCCTCTACACTCTAAAATATTGAAACTCTTATATAGCAATGCTGTATTTTTCACTTCAAACTGTTTATACAGAAAGTAGAAAAGATGCCTTCAATCAAAAATGTTAAAATCATTCAACAAATATTAAGCTACCAAAACCTATCCTTTCTAAACCAGAAGGCTCATTAACTTGTGTGTGTGTGTGTATTTGCCACTGAAAATCTGTCTATCAACCACCTGCACTTTCCTTCAATGAGAAAATCTGTGTTAAAATTTAGGAAGTACTGACTTGATGAATAATTTATGTATTAGGCAGTCCCGCTAAGATGGAGAAAAGGGAAAGAGAGAGGGATGCTATTTCCTCTTTGATTTTTCCATAACTACATATCCCATGGGGTGTATTTTTCTTAGATGCTTGCTTACTTTCTTCTCTGCATTGCTGCTTGTCATGCTCCCTTTTACCAAAACTAATGCTGGATTTCCCCAAGGGGAAATAACACAGTGGGAAAAGTCACCCATGACACCCTTCTACCTCCAGTATGAAGCCCTCTTTACATACACTATGTTGCTCTCAGCAAGTATGAAAATTAATGCAAGCTATTAAAGTATCACCTCTCATCCAGGTAGTTACATTTTAATATTAGGCCCTTAAAGACAAGTAACTGCTATAAGGATGTGAAAGAGGGCCTCTCTAATTAGAGTAGAGATTTTAAATAAATAAGAGAGGAATGTGTAAGCAGAGATCTTTCTGGTGTCTTGGAATCAGTTTCTAAGCCTGTAAATATTGGAATTTACTCTGTATCTGTTGGTACATGCCCTCCTGCCTGAGTTAGCCCACCTCCCATTCCTAGGATTGAAAAATCCTCATCAGATTAGCCTGATGATTGTCTGGATGCAAAAGAACTGTAATTTTTAACCATCAAATTCCACTTAAGTGCCATCTGTTTCATAAAGCCCTATCTAGCATCAGTATTCCTTCCAATTCTGACTCCACTGGCAGAGTTAGATCTACTGTTCTGTGTTCCCAAAACACCTTGTGGTCACCAAATCCACTTTGTAGGATGTATGACTCCACATTATAATTAATATTGTTAGGTCTTTCTAACTCTTTAGACATTGATTTAAGATTAGTCTGCCTAATCAAGTTGGTGCTCAGTAAATATTTGGATGGATGGAGGGAATGGATGGATTAAAATAGGCCATTGGCTGTTTTGCCATTTTATATAGCTGAAAAACACAGTAGATTGAGAAAAATGTTCATACAGATTTTCTAATAATGGAAAACCACTAAGCAACATGATTCAAAGTTTGAACTAAAGTCCGAAAGATACATTTTTCTCAAACATGTTCTTTGTCCCCAAAAGTAGTTCTGCCATATTTCATCAGTAGGGAATTCACAAAACTGGCAAGTTTGCATTTACAAGTCATGATGCTTGGATATGTTTTCCTCCTACCACTAGCTGAGCGATAGAATGAGGGGGGAGAAGCCATCGAAGTCTCTGAAATGTCATAATCTATAAAACGTCAGTTATAGTCTATGAGCTGGACAAAACAATGTTGGTAGTTAGATGCCGGCCAGGAAATCAAGCACCCGCAATTGTGCTAACCAATTTTAAAAAACATCATGAAACAATTTCTACTCTCAGTTTGAGAACAGCACCTTTTGCAGGAGGTTTGCTATGTCATGTAGATCTGCTCTCACTTTCTGGGATCTTGCCAAGACTGAAAAGGGAAGTGCCAGCCTAGGGAAAGGAGGACTGTTCTTTTGCTATTGCCAGTCATTTCCAGATATGGAAGTGCAAAAAAAAAAAGCCAATTCTCCCAAGATTTATCGCTGTGTCTAGTTTGTTCACTCGAGCACTTTGAAAAACCTTCAGAGATATGGTTTATTTGAACTAAACCAGGTTCCAAGTCTGTGGAGAGACAAAAAAAATAATAAAACAGAAATAATAACATATAGCCCTGGCCAGGTAGCTCAGTTGGTTAGAAGAGCATCATCCTGATACATCAAGGTTGAGTGTTCAATTCCCAGTCAGGACACATACAAGAATCAACCAATGGACCCATAAATAAGTGGAACAACAAATCAATGTTTCTCTTTCTCTCTTTCTCTCTCTCTCTCCCTCACTTTCCTTCTCTCTCTCTATAAATCATAAACTAAAAAATATACATGCATACTCTTAAACTCAAATCCTTTAGACCCTGAATTTGCATAACTTATCAAGTAAAAATAAATAAACAATGCACACAGTGCTGCCTAAAATATCACAGCCCACTCTGTACAAAATAAATTTGTATGATTATTCTCCAATTATTTCTCTGAGTTTGCATGACAAAAACTGTAGTAAGTAATGGAATGAAAGCATACCATTATTTTAAATAAGTTAAAAGGAATACCGAATTTCCAAACTCAGAGGATCCTTGAAAAAAAGTCACATAAGACCCATGGTATTATAATTAAATATTCACTATATTCTCAGAATTTTTATTTTATCATCTTGCCAGGGTATGGGATTTTACAGGAAGTTTTTAATCAGTTGAAGAAATATTAGCTCAGCACATGAAAGAAAAATGAAGCAGATACTTGTTGAATATCCTGCATGTTTCAGGCCCTTTTGTAGGTGCTGGTGACATGTGTGCTGCTGAATAAAGCATGTGATGTTTCTACAACAAGGACTTGACTCATGTGCTGAGAAGACAGGCCTCAAACCAATGACAATGACAGACTGTGAAGAAGACTATAACAAAGAAACTAAGAAAAAGAGGAGTGAGAAGGGACAAAGGGCTGTGGGAATAAACATTTCTTTCAATAAGATATGCACCCAGAATAACTGATCATACCTTAAGATGATCAATGTCATCAGGGCACAATGTTTTAAAATGAAGTTTTAACCTTTTAGCATTCACTCCAAAATTTACATTTCAGTGTTTCTTCTTTCTGGTAAGTTTTTAGGGTGGAAGAATTCACTGTGAAGAGGTTAGTCAAACAGAACACCAAAAAGACAGAATCACTTCTTTTTTTCTTGCTTGGCCTGGGAAACATATTTGAAGAACAGATCTAGTGATTGAGTGCATAATTCGAATAAATATATTAAAACCTTTAAAATTTTTGGTAATGCACCTATAACTTCAGAGAATGAGTGGGAGTACACTTGGAGCACTCTAAAACACTAATTTTATACCCTGTCTAAGGAATATTGTGGTTATAATAAATGCCGAACTGATTTACTGGTTTCTTTTATAATATGCGAGTGTATAACTAAATAAATGGTATATATTTTGGAATAAATACTCCATCCAGTTTTTAACCCTGGCAGCCTGAAGAATCCCTCCAAATGAATGGGTATCTGTGGTGTTTCATGGACTATTACAACTTAAGAACTCGATGGGGCATTTAATTGATTCCAGTGAGCCAATGTAAATTTACAGATCCAAATAGTCCATGTCTTGAATTTACAGTTAAAATAACCATCAAATACATCCTCTAGTGGTTCTCAATATCATGTGTGACCCAGCCCTGCATCTACTGACATTTAGTATAGATGTAAACTTTATTTTATTTATTATTTCTGAAAATCATCTGAGCAGACTTTTAGTAAAATCAAACTATGCTTATATGATTCCTGTGATGTATAGATTATTCACCCTTGTCTTGACTTTTTAATGGTTATATTTCAGACTACAAGATCAATTCTTGGAAGAAATTTTATTTAAATCAGTGAAAGCTGCTCATTGAACAAACAAAAACTTATTTATATAGTGCAGAAAATAAGCACACATTAATAATAATAATAATAATAATAATAATAATAATAATAAAGCCAACCATGCTGCCTCTCACAAACTAAATTACCCATTATACTGCAAATAGTAAGGACTAATACAAAATGTTTGGCTGAGTGAAAATCATTAGGATTCCGTTTTCATATGTATTCTAAGATTTTCCTTGCCAATAGTGCCTTACACCTGCTGGAGGACACTGTGATAGATGACTCAGATGGGGAGAGGCAGTTGGGACAAGTCAGACCGCATAATTTTTTGGAGAGACTGAGACAAATAAAAGGTTTAAATTACCCTTAGGGAATTTAAATAGATAGATGCATTTAAATACGTATCATTCTTTCATCATTAAATCAACTGAACAGGAGGTGAGGACAAGCCATACTAAGTAACAGTTGCATTTGAGACCCTTGAATAATTAAAGTCAAGCAGGTTATTAATTTGAGGCATCAAGAGTGGTTTCTTTTAAAGTATCTGGGAATTTTACAAAACATTTAATCCTAGCACAACCTTTAAATCTACTATTAGTCTCTATCTCGGAGAGCTTCTGATATTTTACGATCTCTTTAACTGGTGATATACAACAAATAACTTTTAAACTCAGTTGTAAAGTTTTGTATATCCTCAGTTACACTCCCAATTAGGAAAGAGCTTATTCTGTGATTTAGTATGAAATCTAGAACTTCTGTCTTTTGCCATTTTTATTTCTGGTGTCATGATAATGTTATAATAATTATTTTCTGCAAATTACACAATTTTACATTTAGTTGAATAACGTGTTTCTTTATTACTCTGCTCTGGTCACAAATAAATAATGTATACAGAAATCCAAAACATTTATTAAAATTCATAGATATTTAGTGAGTTAAAATATTTGAATTGATTGAACACATTTGCTCATTTTTAAAGACATCATTTAAGGTAAATTGCTTTCAAAAGAGCTTTGAGGAAGTTTGGATTAAGGTATATAGAAAAGGAACATGCATCTAGAACAGTATTTTTACTCTCCTAATTTGTCTTTTTTCTATGCTAGAGTGCAGCATATTGGACATACCATAAGACACACTGCTTTGTCACTCACAAACCCCAATAGAGTCCTTCCCACCTGTGTGTGTGCCTCATTTACACACAAACGGTACCCCAGGGAGAGCTACCAGAACTGGATGGTCTTAAGAAGTCTGAGATATTACTGCTCTCCCCTGCTTCTGCTGCCCGGTGGAGAAGCCTATTTCCCCTTAGCCTGATGCTCCTTGGAATCATCCCAAACTCTTCCTCACTGCTTCATTCTGGAGGTAGAGCTGAGAAATTCCTCCATTTATGTTGTTCTACATTGAGGTTATCATTAGTTTTTCTCTGTTATAAACACCACACTGAATAGCTTTGTGCATAAAATGTCCTACATGCTTCACATTAAAGAAAAAAAAACAATAAAAAACCAATCTCAGTCAGTTTGAACTCAGAAGGCGAACCTATTAGATATGTGTTACTCATGTAAAATGTGGAAAATATTTATTTTATCTTAGTTACATGCCCTTCTGCCTCCTTTTACTTTTAAGTTCTTTGAGGACTAGGACTATACTTTGAAATTTTTACATTTCTTGTGTGTCCAGAATTAACCTTTCATAATACTCTATAGAAGTCTTAAACTGAGGATGCAATGGCTTTGAATATTCAGTGGAGCAACATCTGTTTTTACCTTCACAAGCTACAGTGCCTGTAAAGGCTTTCATTGCCTGCCCCGCCTCCTCATACACAGTATCTGCTATCAACAGGTGAAGCATTCGGTAGTAGAAGGGGGAGAAGAGGCTTGCCAAAGGGATTTTCCTTACTAGCCTCCTCTTTCCATATGTTCCTTCCCTGTAGCAGATCCTCAATTACGACGCCCCGAGAGGTGACTGCGAGCACTGAGATGACATGTCACACCTGGAATTCAACACTCTTCCCCCACCACAAAGTGTCCCATAGTTGAATGTCAAATCTAAGTTTACAACTAAGGAACGTTGTTGTTTTTTTAAAATCAAATATTGTGCTTAATGTTAGTTTATCACTATGTTTACTGCTTGAAATATAAGTAAATGTGTAATATAAAATGAAACTTATATTTAACTTATATGTAAATGTAAGATGAAACTAAAATATTTGAAATCAGAATTGAGAAAATAATGTAATTGAGAGGATAGAATGCATGGTCTTATGATACTCCATCACTACTTTTAAATAATCACTTGTATTTTTAAAATATACAAAGAAACTAGCCAAGCTCTACTGATGTCTGTGTACTATATTCTTTATATAAAAAAATGATCTCTAACTTTTTAATCATATTTTCTTAATAGTGTGCATTGGTTTACATGCTCACTGTTTGTATGTATACGTGTTTGTGTATGTATGACACATATATTATATTTCAGAGTTTATTATGTCAAACCTATACCTGCATCCACATAGCCAATGATATTCCTGTTTACTGTCGTAAGCTTATTTTTATTAACTCTCATGTTCTCAGTAGTAGGTCATTCACATATTTCCTTTCTGAGTATGGTATTTTAATGTCTGTATTTCATTTCAGTTCTGTTTCAGTTAAGATAAAAAGAGTATCTTTTGGAACGATTTTTATTTTTTATTATTTTCCCAAGAAGAGCTCACTGAAGAGTTTAATGATAATATGTTTTAAATGCCAATTAAAATGTCATTTAGAAACATTACAATTGTATATTACTTTGGAAGAAGACTATCATTTGATCATAACAACAGCTACATATAATGAAATGCTTTATATTTGAAATCATTATCCTAGACTTTCTTGTAGTAGGGTTATAGTTTCATTGAAAACAATCTAAGATGATATTCAAAGTATAGATGATTTAATGTATCCTTATGACAGATTTTAGTTACTGTTTTTTTTAAAAAAACTGTGAAAACCTCTCTTGCATAAAGAAACTCTAAGAATCTAATAATTAACATATCCTATCTTTCTTGTAATTATCAAGTTATCTAATTGCTATTTGTTTAGCTTTCACCAGGAACTTTAGCATACTACAATTTTTATGTAGTAAACCAAAATGTATGGCAGTTATACACTCCCAAAGTGATGAAGTACTGCTGAGAGCCATTCTAAGGCATGGGAGAAAGGCAGTACGAAAGTTACACAATGTGATGTATGTCTTCTAAGGAATCTAATAATAAGAGCTAACACTGTGGCCAGGTTCTTTTCTAAGTCCTGCAACGTGCCCTGACTTGCTCGACTCTCACAGCAGCTATATGCAGTTTGTACTATGATCTCCAGCTTCCAGATGGAGACAGATGGATGCACTGAGACTGAGATACGTTAAGTAACTTGCCCTGGATAACACACTAGTCAGTAGAGGACCCAGGATTCATATCCATGGTGTTTGACGTTTAAGTGAGACTATTGGGTATTTAAGAAAATAATGGACATTTTAATCTGAGACATTAATTTAGAGATTTTCTTTTTCAACATTCCTAAAGTGTATTCCATGATTAGTACTTCCACCATATGTTCTGGTGTAAAGCTTCCATAGTCCAATAATTCAAGGGAAAGTAAAAAATGTAACATAACATTTTCCCCTTTGTTCCTTGAGACGTGCATTGGGCATACAGAGGTTCTAAGAAAAATACCCTCTCCAAGTGAACTTGTTTCAACCAGTGATTTCCAGCCATTACTGACAAGACAACTCTCGGTGAACACACGTCCCCCAGCCCTTGGGAACGTGTTTCTTCGAACATAAATGCTGAGGATCTCCAGCCCTACTATTTAGCAGATAGAAAACTGAGGCCCAAAATGCCTTCAGGACCCTGAAATCTTACCTTCCAATCCTGTACACATTTTCCTCTCACTCAGCTCCTAAATCAGCCTGTAGGCATACCTGTTCTGCTCTTTTAAGTTTCTTCCAAATTTCCATTTTGTTTAATATTTTCAGCAAGCAAGCCATCATATAGTGAAGATACACTGATGAAATAGACAGAATGACTCTATTCTAATGTACTTAATACAAAGTATCTACAATCAAATTTCAATTTAGGCAATGTTTAAACATTTTGTCATTAAATATACTCCATTTATTTTTAAATATTATATATCTAAAAATTAGAGAAAATAAGACTAACCAACAAACAACAACAACAAAAAAAAAAACTTCTAGGAGAGTCCTGAGGATACAGAGAACCTATTTTGGGGGTAATGGTCATAGGCCATATGTACATTTCACCACCACAGCTTTACTGCATGTTATCATGGAGTTACCGTAGAGAGATCAGCAGATTATTATATATTCTTTCTGACCACTGCATGTTTTACCATTTCAGTTCCTCCGAAGATCTATGACATCTCAAGTGATATGACCATCAATGAAGGAACCAATGTCACCCTTATTTGTTTGGCCACTGGGAAACCAGAGCCTTCCATTTCTTGGCGGCACATCTCCCCATCAGGTAAAGCAGAAATATGTCAGAGCTGTTTGTGCTGTTCAGTATTCTCCTGTAAACCTCGCTTGTTCCACACTTAAGAGTCAACTTATTCCCTTTACATCTTATTCATGAGGATGTCATGATGACTATTTTCATATCTCTTCTTCGTACCTAAAGACTTGTAGTTGACAAAGGTTAAGCGAACATTATCAGTCAGAGCCCAGAATAGAACCTATGTCTCTTGATTCTTAATCAAGTTATTTTCATTTTAGCATACTGGACAATCACAAATCAATAGAGAAAAGGCCCAAATGGAAATGTTACAAGAGAAATATTTTCATTTAAATGGTGTAAGGCTTTTATTCTGTTGGCATTCACACATTAATAGGCCAGCATGAGCTGCTGAGGTAATCAGCGGAGAATGACATTATACAAATTATGAGGTTGCAGTGTCTAATTTGAAAGTGCAGCTCAGAATCAAGGATCTAGTAGTTAGAATTGAATTTTAACTGATGAGGGGTCTGAAAACCCAGGAGTGTAAGTGACTTGTACAAGATCACATAACTACGTGGAATTAGGGGGGACATAACATGTGTTCGGGTTTCAGCGCACAGCCTCCCACCTTGGAGATGCTGTCTGCTTTGGGAAGCTGAGGGTAATCATCATCAAAACACTTGTTTTCACAGCAAGAACTTGAACAGAATCAACTCGTGTAAATTTTAATATTTCAGCTCCATAGCTTTGAATGCACCGTGAAAGTGAAGGTGGTGCTTTTAATGAACAGGTTGCCACAACGTTTTGGGTGATGAAAATTGGTTCTATCTGTTTTATATTTTTAGTGGAAATCACTTCAACAAGGCTGTTGTGATGAAAATGCTTTTAAAGATATCAGAAAGGCACGTTTTACGTAGCCATCGCCAGAGTACAACTGGCACATCTATTTGTTCTGCTAATGCTTTCTTTAATATCACTTATCCTTAAGTGTCTTTCAGTTTCCTCAGTTACGCAGTAGGTCTGATGAGACTTACTCACATCATATGCTTAGTATTGCTATTAATGTGAGAAGAAAATCAATGTAACAGCAGTATACACTTATATAATATGCATTATGGCCTCTATAATATTTCTGAAACACAAGTGTACTCCTGACTGCCAACACTTCACTCTCTAGAGCGGCTACAGAATCATAAAAGCTGGTCTGTGAGCACTAAATTGGTGGCAGGCTCCGCGGGGTGGGAGACAAACCCAGGACTAACAGGACACATGTGCTCCTACTTCGACGTCCCTATTCATCTGTTCAGCCAGTCCTAATGCAAATCTCTTAGCCTCAGTTACTCTCAGTTAGTTTCCTACTTTCCAAAAATCAAATGATAATAATCCCTGGCTATTGTGAGACACAAAGATAATAGGCATAAATGTGCTTTAAAAAGTATAAGGTGCTATGCAAATGTATGACTGATTCTTAATCATCTTTCCAGGGATTTAAATCTGATATGGTAATATATTTTCTGTAAGAACAAAGCACATAATTTACATCTTTGTATATTTTAAGATTAATATGTTGGATTGTACTCTCCTGCTCTGCAGTGCTTGTTGTTATGCATATTTTTAAAGTACTTGGATACATTTTTAGTTTAATTAAATAGCATGAATGTTGGTTAGTGAAGTTATTAGAATAATGATAATGGATAACATTATGAAGCTGAAAGAAGACAGATTGGGTTTATGAGTTAAACTGTGCATAGATTTGTTTTCCTCATCCTCCCATACAGAGAAAATTAGTAAAATTAGCATAAATATTAGTTATTATCCAATGAATAGCTAGACATGCTTATATTTTTATAAATGCATCCAATAATGTCAAATTATAATTTGTTAATGATCTGTATTCAAATGCACAGCACTGTCGCGTTTCTGCTTTAAGTAACATCTGATAATTCTATTAGCTCTTGTCAACTTATATATTTATACTTGAATTCAAAATTGTAAAATTCACTGATATGTTTCTATTTTACCTAAGAAGTGTCAATATTTTGTATGTTCTCCTCTTTTCTTTTGCTATGTCACAACGGAAATGTGACTCAAAACAGCAGCCACCATATAAACAATGCTCAGTGTTAAAAACAGATACAGATATGTAATTAACCCTTTAATAATGCAGGAGTTAGAGGTGTTGACCCAGCACATTCTGAAACCCACTTACACATTTTTACTCCCTCAAAACCTAACTTGTTGCTTGGCATCTAAGGGCTATTGGTTCCAGGACCCCCCGACAGGCACCAAAATATGCAGATACTCAACTCCCCTATATAAAATGACCTAGATTGGTGTGTACAGTGGGCTCTCTGGGACAGGGGGACTCTAATCTGCAAATCAAAATTCATGCAGGTACTTATTGAAAAAATCTACATGTAAGTGGACTTGTACATTTCAATCCCTTGCTGTTCTAGGATCAGCTGTATTCTCTGTCAACCTGAGAAACGATGGCTAGGTTTTGTGCAAGTATGCTTTGTTCGTATTTTTTACTAACACCTTTGGTAGTTTTTGTCAACTTAACTCATGGTCTATTCTCATTTTAAAAACCGATAAGAAATGTGTGGTCACAGAATAATAGCTTCACAGAGCTTCTCTCTAACATACAGAAAGCTTGGGTTGTGGTTTAGCCACATCACAGGTATCACCTGAGCCAGCTGGAGTTGCTATTTCACTCTTTAGTTCAAACAACTCAGTGTATTTTTCCTAAAAGCATCTCTCCTAAGAAGTTTCAGGATATATGAGCTTCCTTGGAGTTTACTTATTCCAATTATCTCTTTTTTTTTCCTTCTATATGTAGGAATTAATTTCAAATTTATATGGAAAAGTTATTGAAATAATCATTCAAAGAACACATTTGTTATTCAGTTCTATTCATGGTCATTTTCCTTTTGCTTCACCATTTTCTGTGCATAGAGTATATAGAAAAATACATATATGTGTATGTATACACATATACATATATACACATATATATATTCATTGAATCATTTGAGAGCAACCTGTGTATTTCATGCTCTTTTCTCCCTAGTTATTTCAGTATGCATTTCTGAAGAATTAGGACATTCTCTAACAAAACCATAATGCAGTTTTCAGCTGTCATACATCTAGCATTGTTATTATACTTTTATTGAACTACTATTCATCTTCCAGTTCTGTCAACTAATTGAATAATGTCCTTTATAAAATTATTTTTCCTCCAGTACAGACTCCAATATTTTATTTAGTTGTCATATCACTTTAGTCTTATTTAGTCTGGGTAATAATTCTTTAGTCATTTTTTGTCATTACTGAACATTGACATTTTCAACAATGCATGTACCCCTTGTTTAAAATAGAGTATCTCTCATTTTGAGTTTGACTCATGTTTCTTCATTAGATTCTAGTTATGCCCATCTGGAAATAAATAAATGAAGTTGTAACCTTCTCGAGGAATGATAGCCAGAGGCACAGGATATCCATCTGTTCCTCATTTGTGATGTTAATTTCTATTACCCAATCAAGATGTTGTCTGATTTCTGCCCTGTGAAGTTACTTTTTTCCCTCTCCATGTTACCAATGAGCAGTAGGGGAGGATTTTAAGGCCATAAATACAAATATCTGCTATTTGTCAAACTTACTCTTAGATTTAGTATTATCAGTGATTCTTTT
>PVKM010008089.1:0-25679 GCA_004027735.1 Carollia perspicillata
AGAAGCTCCAGGGATCTGCTGTGCGACATTGTGCCCGCAGACGTCGATACTGCACTGTACATCTCAAAGTCTTGTAAACTCTCATGTTAAATGTTCTTACCACAATAGAAGAAGAGATGTGCAATGACTCCATCGGTCGTGGCATTCATGAATTTCTTTAAAATTCTTTTATTTTGAATACAAATAGGGAGACCTGGAGCACTGTAGTAACAGGCATCGGGTACTCGCCCGGCAATTCACAGTCTAAACAGAGATTTCACATCTGTTTGGTTTCCATAACCATCTTGTGGGGCAGATATTTTCTCCATTTTTAAAAAGATTTTATTTATTTATTTTTAGAGAGGGGGGAAGAGATGGACAAAGACAGAGAGAGAAACATTGATGTGCTAGAAAAACATTGATTGGTTGCCTCTCACACATCCCAACCAGGGATGGGGCCTGCAATCCACACATATGCCCTGACCAGGAGTCCAACCGGCAACCTTTCTGTCCTTAGGGCGATGCCCAACCCACTGAGCCGCACCAGTCAGGGCTCCAGTTTTTTAGATATGTGGGTAAACCGAGGTCCAGACCATGAGGAGTCTCCCCTGGTGACCGGTGCCCACCTCTGGACACCAGCTCAGGTGCCCATCCACGCCCCCCCCCCCAGCCTGGGCCCATTGGCAGAATCAATGGGGAGATAGAACACTGATCTGAACCTGGCCTTGGCTCTGAAATTAAATCCCCTGCCCCCCAGCTGTGATTTAGTGAATGCTAATGAGTCTGTTCCAACCCGAGTGCTGCTTTCTGTGGTGTCATCCTTCAAATCCACTTGTTCCATTATTAGATTAATCCTGGGATTAGGTCGTGCACTGAGGCTTTGATGTAGCTGACGGAGTGTTTAAGTCTCTCTTCCCCGTTCTCGCTGTATCTAAGTGCCTCTCCCTCCTGGTGGTTCTGGGGAAGGGAGGACAGGGCACACGCAGGTGAGGGGAGCATGTGTGCAAGAGCGTGTGCCCTGTAGGAGAGAAAGGTGGCAGAAATGGAGGGAAAGGTCTGGAGCCTCTCCCCTCTATCTCTCTCTTTTTTTACTGAACGTAAAAATCAATGCATGACCTTAAAGAAGTTTATGAATTTCTAGCTTGGGAATCAATGGCCATTGATTTTTGCGCCTCTGCATGGGCTGTACATGTACACTATAAAGTGATGAAAGCTGTATTTTGTTGGGCTTGGAATAGGAATAAGCAGGTGTCATTTCTACCAGATTGCCAAGAGTGAGGAAGGGAAAAAACACGTTCATTCTGTAGTGGGCTTGGCGCAGAGCTGGGGCCTCTGGCTGTGGGTTCCAATGCCGGCTCTGATCCGGGCACCAACAGCATGATTCCTGAGCATGGCGCCCTGTCCCGTGCCTCCCACGGCTTCCTTATAGCCCCAACCTTTTCCACACATAACCTCCCTTTCCTGAGATGGTTTTCTAGGCTTAGATGGACAGGTGAGTGTTTATGAAGTGAAAGAACGAGGGGGAGCAGGACAGAGATCAGCCCAGAGGGGTGATGTGAAGCTGCCAGTAAGTTACATTTGAATGACCACATAAAGAATACTATGTCATGCATTATGTCATTTGAGCATCATAAGACCCAAGGGAGTTGGTCAGAGTATGTATCATGGTCCTCAGTTTACAAAGGAGAGAGCTGATATTAAGAAAGCTGTGAGTCTTAATATCAGCTCCACCCCGCCCTGAGTCTCCTACACTAGGATGGTTCCTCTAGTGTCCAGGGGAGAAAGCAGCTGTCGTTATGAAGCCCATAGTCTAAAGGAGAATAATCTTTATGCATAGGAAAAGGTCCAGACATGTTCATACAACATTTTAAAAAAGTAATGCAATTGAGTCAGTGTAGAAGAATAAATGCAAATTTGGGAAAAACTGACATGGAAGAATCTAGAAGAAAAAGGTACAACCTGAAGGTGGGAGTTGGGGTCCTGCTGGGCTGAGGAGGTGGCATGCCCAAGGGGACATCAGCTTCAGGATTTTTGTCACTGAGCAGGCAGCTCGGGTTTGGGGGAACCACCTTCACAAATGACTTCTGGGCCCCTTGAACTCAGCCGCTCCCAGGAGACCTCTCTCCTGTAGCCCCCGAACCCGGTAACCCTGCTCCTGCCGTCATTTCTAGCTCAGCTGGTACCATTGCTGTTTGCCCCATCCGGGAGCCCCTAGCTCCTCACCCTTCCCCTCCACCTCTCATCAGTCATGGGCTGTTCTTTATTTGACTTCTTACATCTTTCTTGAACCCCCTTCTTTTCTTCCTCCTATCTACCTTCTAGTTCGGAGTCTCATAACACCCTACATAAAGTATGGGTATCCCCTCTTTAGATATTGTATATTTTTATTTTAAAATACTCTTTATAGTGGAGGAAGTCACTTTCTGTATTAACAGTGATTTTCCCTTCGTGTGTCTTCACACCCTTTGCCTCCTAAACAAGTGGGTCAGAAGCCCCGGCCAGGACAATGAATAGCAGAAGTAACTGGCGTGGAGAAAGAGCCTGCCCACTTACCTGGAATTGGTGAAGCATTCCCCGCACCTTGGCACACTCTGTTGAAAGGAACACCCCCAAAAAGATGACAGTTAAAGTTTTCTAGCAACCTGGTCACAGAGGGAGCTTAAAAGAGGAATTCAGATGAGTTACCAAAAAATGTATTTCTTACATGCCTAAATTTGTGGACTGTGATTCACAGACTCTAGCCCCATGTATTGCCGATAAATTTGAGAGACTTTCGAAAGTCATGTTAAAACAAAACAATGCTTCGTGTTTCTCCCTACAATGTTCCCTCCATCCCACCTGCCAGAATGATCTAGCTGTAATGTACATTCAATTGTCTCATCTCTGAATTTAAAACCCAGGGGGCTTTTGCATCCCTGTAAGATCAGGTCTAAATGTCTTAATAGGGTCCTCTGTAATCTCCACCCCCTCCACCCAACTCTTTGGGCTCCGCCCTCACCGCCACCTGCCTCTGAAGTTATATTCCAGTCACGCTAGGTGCTTACAAACATCAGCATGATGCTTTATGCCTGAACACCTTCAGTTGTGTGGTTCTCTCAGGCAACACATCTCCTCCACCAGTCCCCTCGGCACCTGGATCATTTCCATAAAACCCTAAAACTCTTCTCCTCAGATATCACTTTCTCTGGAAAGCCTTTCCTGACCCCCTGGGCTGGTGCCCACAGCACTTTCTGCGTTCACTTCTTACACCATGACGACAGTCATCTTTGAATCCCCAGCTCTGTGAGAGGACTTGGCACACATAAGCAAGGTCAAGGTCAAGGTTGCTGGACTGGAGAGGTATCTTCAGGTGGGAGAGCAGCTTTCAGGAGAAACCTGACTGCTTTCTTAGATTTCTAACTCGGGGGGATAGAGAGAGGGTGGACTCAAATTTGAGGCCCTTCGTGGGTAAGCTGGTATCCACAAGGCTTTCAGCACGAAAATAAATACGAGTAGCTTAAAAATATGTTAAATGAAAGATGAAGAAGTAATATTTTAACCAAAGTGACTTCTGATGGAAAAGGTCAGAATAAAATTTTATTTACTTCTCTGAGCCTTCTAGGGGCTTCTTTTCACTGAAGCCTAGTTAGGCCAGGCTTCTAGAATCCAGGAGATAAAGGGACAAGCTTCCCCACCACCTCTACACCCTAAAAGGGCAGCAGCTCCAGAGAAAGGAGAGGGAGAAACCTGCAGACTTGTATCGGGATTAGAATTGTCCCTGCTCCATCAACTTTGTCCCCATTCTCTCCCTTAACTCTCTTGTATTGTCACCAGCACTTAGACATGTGGGTGGGAGGTCTTTAATGGGGAAATCTTGGTCTGATAATAATTAGGGATTATGTCCATCACCTTTTGTTTCTCACTATATTCGCTTTATTTTGAGGGATAGGTTGTGACTGGTTGGACATGGGAGCAGAGCCCTGACAGTACAGGGGAGAGGTGAAGGGGTCTCAGTTGGGACCCGGGCCTCGGTTGGGGCCAATGCCCCAGAGAGAAGTGAAATCAGCTTTTCAAGCTCCCAAAGTCAAGTCCACAGGCAGAATCAGCAAATGCAAACCCACAGCCAGAAGCCAGGCTTCCATTGCACTGGCATTTTTTCTAAGCATCTTGCTCAGACACCTCTTTACTTTTGTGTGTGCGTGGATCTCTGTGAGTGTTTGTGGGTAATGTGCCGTGTTCATATACACACATGCATGCACATAGATGGAGACAGAATCATGAAAACAGGAGACAGCTGTTCCCTTTGTTCTCTCACCCAGGTTTGCAGCTGTTTGGGCTGGAAGTGAGCATCACCTGCAGGTTGCCTGCCCAGACAGTGCGGAGCTTCTGGTACCACCTGTGTACACAGAAAGGGCGAAGGGACTGGGAGGGGCTCCCGCTCATTCTGCAATGCCAATTCTTAATCAGGGCAGCCCTTTATACAGTGGTTTATCAATGCGAAAACACCACCCCTGACAGGTCCCTGGGAATACTTGCTGAGAACAGGCCCCTGCTCTGGGTCAGTAAACAGTCATCTCTGGGCTGGGGGTGGGAGGCAGTGAGAGAATGGAGGGAGGAAATGGCTGGGGCAGGTCAAAAAAGGCAGAGGGAGGGGAAGGGGTGGGCCAGCCAAGTGTCAGGGTTTCTTGCTTCATTTTGTGGGGAATAAAGTTCACTCAAATATATAATAGAGAAAAATAGCCTGGAATCCTGAGTGAGCCAACTTACAAACAGGTCACTTTAATCATGAGGGGAAAGCAGCTGGGAGAATTAGCAAGGGTTAATCTCTCTGCAGTCAGCAGCCAGAGGCTTCATCCCATGGATGCATATCTCTGCTTGGGGGAATTCCTTTCCATCTGTACTGGGGTGGGTGAGGGGTCTAACGGTGGTGAGAGAGAGGAGCTCGAAGGAATATTTACTGAGCTGACCAGGAGTTGTTCAGCCCTGGCACTGTCAACATTTTGGTCCAATAATGCTCTGATGTAGAAGGCTGTCCTGTGCATTTTGGACATTTAGCAGTGTCCCTGGTCTCTACCCACTAGATGCCAGTAGCCCCTCTCCCACACCCATTGCGCTCCCCCAAAGGTCTCCAGATATCCCCAAATATCCCGTGGGGACAAAAAGCCCCACTGGTTGAGAAGCCCTGAGCTAGACTCTGTGCTGGCGCCTCACACATATTATCTCAAGAATTCTACACACAGACGGGACTTTCTTCCTTATTTTAACGGACAAGAAACCAGGCTGGAATGAGGTCCCAAATCTCTCTGACTGCAAGGCCTGAAGTCCCTTTGTCACCCAGGCTGACACTGGGATGGAGTCTATTCCACATTCCTGACAGAGGGACAGTCACTGAGTGTGGCGAAGCTTGGAGAGGCCTGACAGTAATGCCTTCTGTGGTCCAGCTTGACCTTCAGCATGATGTTGCAAAGACTTCTGGAAGGCTTACTTTCTCTCCCAACTCTTCCTAACTTCAGCCACCACAGAGATTCCACAATTAAAAGTTTATCCTGTAGCTTCAGTTACACCTTAGTTTGCTGGGGGAAAGGTAGGAAGTGGAAGAGGAAAAATAGAGAAGGAATAATATATCAAGCCACTTCACATCTCAGTATGAATAAATTTGCCAGGCTCAAATTCACTAGCTAGGAAGTACTTTTCTCTACCAGCTCCCATTTCAATTAGAATAGAACTGAAGTAGGGGACTTTGTAGGCAAAAGCAAAAGAATATCCCTTCCTCCTGATATTGGAAATGTTATTTTAAAAATTGCATGCATTGGTTAGGTTTCCAGATCAGTTCACTATGTTAATGCTTGCAGTAATACTGTTATTATGGTATAATTAGCACTACTATTGATATGCTGTGTGGTTCATTCTCAGCTGAGGAAACCACTCATAGGAATCAAAACACTTCAAAATGAAAATACTTCTAAATGTTTATCTTTAACATTTATTGCTATTTTTCTACTTTGGACCTTATTTATTCTTACCTGAATTTTCTAATGGTCTGTACAGAGGTCTCCCAGTCTTCAGTCTTCACCCTGCTCATTTACCTGGTCTCTACCCTCGATAGCTTCGTGTAACTGATATTGCAATATTAAAAATCTGTTCATGCCTCTCCTCTTTCAATGCTCCTTCTCAAACCTCGGGATAGATTTTAAATTCCTTGGCATGACTCACAAGACTTTCCTTAATATGAGTTAGACCTATTCTTTGACACTCCCACACTAAGCTTATATTTCAATCACACAGAACTAGTGCAAAGTCTCCAAATGCTATTGGTTTTCTCATTCCTCTGTAAACCTTTGCACCTACTGTGCATTTTGCCTGAAATATCCTTCTCATTTTTATCCAGCTGACTAACTTCTCGTCCTTGAAGATGTATCCCAAGGATCCCTTCTTTCTAGAAATCCTGCTTAACTCCTTCCTCCACTGTCCACTCTGTTTGCATGCCACAGTGTCTCATGCATTCCACGATGACATTGTACATCACACCATCTGGAAGTTACCTGGTTATTTCTCTGTCTCCATCACCAGCCCGTGAGTACCTCAAGGGCAGGAAATACATCTTTGTCATCAGCTCATCCTCAGTGACTAGCACAATGCCTCACATAGTGGAGATGGAAGAAATCCTCAGTAAATGTTTGTAAGTTGGCTGGCTGGCTGTATCCATTCATCACTGGTGGTTCAGTTCAATCACTCACCTTCTCTTTTTGACACTCTAACTTAGATAATATTCAAGCCTTAAAATCTATCAGAAACCCTATCAACCGGATCTTCAGAACATAGTAAACCATTTATGGAGGGGGCTAGATTGGTTAGTTTTTATTATTCCTCTGTGCAGTATTGAGTGATTGAACCCTCCATGTTCAATCTCTTCCATCACTTGAATGTTTAAAAGCCAGAAGTGGTGAAGTTGGAAAACAAAGCAGATGTCAGGATCCAAGCCAAGGGAGTTTCTTCTTCCTTTGGTGGACTGGAAATTCCCTTCTGACATGCTTATTGTTCATCATTCGCAGTGCACTTTATGGGTTCAGGATGTTTAAGAATCATTGCTATTGGGTCTGGGCCATCCCAAGTGGCCTTCATGGCCCTCGTCGGCCCTCGTCAGCCACTTGTCTCCTCGACAACACCAAGATAGTCCGTTCCATGCAGTAAGGGCTCTCTTGGTAGCTGGGTCTACTACCTGACTATCATTAGCAGCGTGCTCTCCAGCTTGAGAGCTACAAAGACAGAGAAACCCTCTTAGGTCATCTTCCTTCAAGATGGGACATGGTAAAATTTCAACCTGTGCTTAGCTGAGTGTTCTACACAGAACCTCTTTACTTATTAATTTATTTGCCCCACCCACCCACCTTTCCTTGCAGCTGCAAATACCCTTGCATAACAAGTGTGGATTGTGAAAGGAGTTAGAAGTGTGTTAGGAACCGAAGGTTCGGAGTTCTGCTCAGCTGTGGATGACTGAGGAGTGCTTCAGCAGTGCCCCAGCTTTAGCTAGTGTTGACCTCAAGGAGCAGTGCAGCATCCATGCCCTAGACCTTCACTCCCTGGGCTCTGCTTCCACCGAGGTTTACCTGGGGCACTGCTGGCTTTGGAGTGGAAGTGACCTATGCAATAGGATCCCAGGAGAAGTCTCATGCCTTGTGTTATCTGAAGAAGGAAAAAGTGTTTTTCTTTCTTGACTTCATCAGATTTATTTGTCAACCAAATGTGGTATCAGCTTGGCTATCCAAATGGTCAAGTTATGGAAGTAATTAAGGAAAACTTTTTAATAGTATACACAAATCTGATATGCAGAGTATTGGCAATGAGTTGAGTTAATTAAAAAAAAAAAGTAACTGTCCCTGGCTGGGTGGCTCAGTTGGTTGGAACATCATCACGTGCACCAACAGGTTGAAGATTTGAATCCCAGCTGAGGCACATACCTAGGCTGAGGGTTCAATCTCTGGTCAGGGAGAATACAGGAGGCAACTGATTGATGTTTTTCTCTCACATCGATATTTCTCTCTCTCTCTATCTCTCCCTTACTCTCTCTGTAAAATCAATAAAAACATATCCTCTGGTGAGGATTTAAAAAAAAACAGTAACTGAATTTAGTATCTCCTTTCTCACCCACCCTAGGAGAGAAAGGGCAGGGTGATTTTTACCCAGTGCTGTGGAGGAAGATGCGGTTCTCCCTGAGAGGAAGTCACAGATGATGTGTTTGCATTACAGAGGTAAGGCTGTGTATTCTGAGATGGAACTGAAGCTTTCCCAGGGAGAGGTGAGAGGAGAGCCCCTTTCCCCAGCACGCCCCACGTGTGAGACCTGTGCTCGCCACACAGACTGCAAAAAAGAACATAGTTAAGTCCGCCCATAGCAGAATGCTCAAGAGATGGATGGCAGATGACAAGGACAAGGGCCAGTGCTGGGCAGTGGTATCCACAGATGGCTGAAGCGATAGGAAAAATAGAGATTGGACCATCATTTGATTCCATGGAGGATAAAAGGGAGAATGCAGAAAATTACTGAGACTCATAGCTGGCAGCTTGCAGCAAATTAAGTCTGATTTTGAAAAATAAAGAGACATTTATTGGACTCTGGTAGCATATCAGCAACACATTTTTGGAGAGGCCAGGAACTTTATGGACACTTGGGAATAAAAATAACCAAATTGGTGATTAAGCTCCATGCTATACCAGTCATTCATTTCTGTCCTCAAAAAACTTGCACTCTGAGAAATTCTGATAGTCTGTGGTTTCATAGGAGTTTAGGATTAGTTGGTGCTTTCTAGTACCTCCCACTGAGAAAGAGGAGAGTCGAGAAGGTGAGTTGGGAACAAGCATATTTTCAGGCCATTTTAAGTTTTTGCTCTGAAGCCACATTTAAGCATGACTCTACTGAATGTAAATATCTAATTTTCAAATCCATAGCCTGCTGCTGTAGCTGAAAATGCTCACCCTGGAGTAGAGGACAGACTTGGGTTTTAGTCTGCGCTCTGTGACTGGTAGTTGCATGACCTTGGAGAAGTCCCTTAGACCTGTAATCTTACAGTGTCTCCATCAGAGAATGCAGTTCTGAGTAGCACCTACCTCATGGTGCTGTTGATTAAAAATATGGTAGAATTTCCATCTTATCAGAAGAGGTAGGCTATCTACAAAGAAATAAATATTTATTCTGCTGTCAAGTAATAAAAGGTGCTGTGAAATAAAGGCAAGGCGAGGGGACATTTGCCCACAGGATGGTGGTTATTTTAGGTGGGTTGGCCAAGAAAGGTGATATTTGACCAGAGATTGGGTGGGGGCAAGGGGAGGGAATGAACTGATGTACAGAAAGCACACTATCTTTCAGATCTGAACAAAACCTTCCATAACTTTGTTGCTCTATCATTCAGATATATAGAGACAGATTCAGGATGAAGTTTCCACTCAAGAGCACTGAGGATGATAGGCAGAGACATCAACTCTCTTTCTTGTGTCTGAGTCTCTGAGCCTGCAAGGCTCTGGCAATGATGATAGGTATGAGTTTTCCGTCTTGGAAGAGGCCTTAACTATCCAGACACTGCCCTTGAAAGATTGGTAAGGCAGACGCAAAGGATGAAATGTGAAAGAAACGAAGGGACACATGCAGGGTGGATAGAGAGCACCTGGGGGTGTGGGGGGAGGGGTGTGGAGAGAGAGGGAGAAGGAGGGAGAGAAAGAAGAAAGGGAACATAGCAACATAAATGAGTACTCATGTAGAAATGAGAGATGCTTGTTAAGTTTTTTTAAAAATACAGGATGCATTTTGAATTAATGGGTTCCAGTGGATTCTCAGTGGAGTTCTGAGCTCCGAGTTTCTTGCAGTGCATTAGCTGGCCTGCATAAGGAACTGGCTCCCAGAAAGGCACGGCCATTTGTTCTCAGTCCTGTTGCTCTCCACCCTCCCACCGCTCTGATGTCAACTCTGACATTTTCCATCGGGCAATTTATACACTATCACCTGCCGGCCTTCCCATACAGCTCGTGCTTGTTTGATCTCATACAAACTCCCCTCTCTGGTCTGTTGATGAAATAATAAATCTGGGGACCTTTGAAGACGGTGCACTATAGGAGAGCACGAATGAAAATCTTTTCTTGATACTTAAGCATCCTGAATGCTGAGGCCCCAGTCTGATGGGGTCTATACTGTGCACTCCCTTTTAGACACTTTTAGACAAATCCATCCAGCACGAGTCCCTAAAAGCCTGTAATTTTCCAGACAATATGGGACATTTCACATTGGTAATGGAAGATTCTTGTAAAGCCACCTGATCCTGAGCTAAAGCTATCTATTTATTTGGTTTAAATTGTTTTAAGCAGTTTATAGTTTCTGATGTGATAGCAGGAATCTCACATGATTTCACTTCAAGACATGGACCCGACATTTAAAAAACTTCAAGTCCCAAATAGCAAGCTCGTTTAGGATATTAACATTTCTAAAACAGTTCTGGGTATCTCCTAGCATTGTATGGAAAACTTCAGGGACTCGATTGGTTGCTGAATGCATTTTAGGGTCTTTAATCTGGAATTCTGAGTCTCCCCCAGGGGCTTTGCAGTCCATCTCCAACTTCTCCCCCATAAAACCCTCTCTTCCGACACACTGCTGGGCACTCCCAACGCAGCCCCTGCTGTTTATGCACAACTCATTCTTGAGAACTTCGAATCCCACTTCTTTTATGGATGCACCTCGTTGCTCGTTGTCTTTTAATGACTTTATATTTTAGAGTGGTTTTACAGAGAGTCCCCATAGTCTCCCTGCCTCCCCACGCTCACAGTCTTCCCTGCTATTGACATCTCCACCAGAGGGAACGTTGGTCATGGTACCTTCAATAACACGTCGTCATCACCCCTATCCATGGTTTACGTGTTAGGATTCACTCTTAGTGTTGTTCGTTTTGTTGGACAAATATATACTGGCCTATCTACCATTACAGTGTCATACAAAGTAGTTTCACTGCCCTGAAAATCCTCTGTGCCCCACCTCCCCCTCCTCACCCCTTGAAACCACTGGCCTTTTCCCTGTCTCCACAGTTTTGCCATTTCCAGAATGTCATATAGTTGGAACCATACATTCTGTAGCCTTTTCCAATTGGCTTCTCTCACTTGCAGTATGCATTATGGTTCCTCTACGTCTTTTCATGACTTGAATGAGTCATTTCTTTTTAGTGCTGAGTAAGAGTCCATTGTCTGGATGTGCTGCACTTTTTAAAATTCTGGTAGCTCTTAATGTCTAGACCTGCTCTGTCTGATGCATGAGCCACTAGGTAGATACAATTTAAATAGTATGGCTATTTAAATTTCAAATAATTAAAATTAAGTGAAATTAAAAATGTAGTGCTTCAGTCACCTTAGGCATATTCCTATTGCTCCATAGCCACGCGTGGGTAGTGGTCCTGCTATCAGACAGCCCAGATATGCCACCTTTGTGGTCATCATGGGAAGTTCCAACCGACGGCGCCGTCCCAGATGACTGCTTCGGTCCCTGCACGTGCCAATGTGTGGAGGCTCTGCCACAGTTAGATACCTTGCCAAATTAATATACATTAACTAATTCAGTTCTATTAACAGCCCAGTGAGAGCAGTGCTATTACTACTCTCATTTTACAAAGGGAAAAACGGGAGATCTAAAAGCTTAAGTGAAACATCAGAAGTCACACAATTGGTGGCAGGGTCTAGACTGGAGCCAAGTGTCCCGGGTCAGGCCTCTGCTCCTCACAGCCCGTCCTCCTGCCCATCACTGGCTCTGTGACAGCTCTGCATCACTGCCTCAGGATTAACTTCACTCCCAGTTGTAAGATGTCCTCACTGAAACAAGCCTGCACATCCTGTCTCCCCACATTCTCATTTTGAAGACGAGAAAACTGAGGTTTCAAAACATGAATAATTTGCCTGCCGTCACAGAAGTGAAATTATTGCCAAAACAGAAACCCACCCCCTCCCTGGCAGCCTGGCGAGCCTCGGGCAGGCCCCGGGTTTTAGGGTGCAGGAGTGTGGCCCACTCTTGGAGCCCACATCAGTCGGCACAGCCTTTGAAATGGAAGGTGCTTAATATACAGGGGTGGGCAAAAGTGGGTTTACAGTTGTCCATATGGAAAAATACAAATAAATACGTAATAATGCAAGGGTAAACTCTGTGTCTTGTGTACTCACAACTGCACCCCTACTTCTGCCCACCCCCAGATATCTTTCACTGATGGAAAAGAAAGGTGTAAATCCATCCTTCCCAAGGTGGGTAGAGAGCAGAGGCATTGGTCAAATTTCCTCCCCTAGGGAGTGGGGAAAGGTTTGGAAGACAAGACCGTCTTTCACGTGCCTCCCTGGAGTATGATTCAGCTTCTTCTGAGAAGGACAAGCTGCAGCTGTGAGGTGGTGACAAAGAACAAGGTGGCTGGCAGTCAGGAGCAATCAGTCATTCATTCAACAACATCCAACAGATCTTCACTGAGCACCCACCAAGTGCCAAACACTGTGACGGGACTGCGGTCCAGATGCAAGAAAGGCCGAACTGAGATAGGACAAGATTTGCAAATTCAAAGCTAGAGCCAGGAGACAGACGGAGTTGGGAGCAGCAGCCAAGCCTTCTCAGGATGGGAGGGAGGAGACAGAGCAAGAGATTGCTTTTTGCAGAGACAAACCCTGTGGCTGATGAAGTGGCCTCCTCAGAGGCTGCCTGGTAAATGCTAAGAGCAAGATCAATTTCTGACTTTTTTCTCTGTGTAGGAGAAACATCCTGACCTGAGTGGAGGTGCCCCTAGCTATAGAACCAACTGTGGCTTCATATTTACAGCTGGAATTTACACTCGACTCTGCCCTTCCAGCCCCTCAGCAGCCAAGGTCCCCTTCAAATGCACATCTGAGCTCGTTCTGATTTTCAGCACTCCCTGGGGGAAGGAGAGCCAGAAAAGGGTTGGAAGGATGGTAGGAGAGGGAGGGAAGAGGCTGGCTTCAGATTGCAGGAGAGAGTCACTGGGTCAGAGCTATTGAGAGAAACTGCCCCCAGCCTGCAGACAAAGCTCAGGCCAATCAGGAGGGGGAGCAGGAGCACAGCCATTGGTCTAGAAGTCTTTTACAAACTCTGTATGGCCTTGTGCCCATGGCCCAGGAGCCTCCCCCTAATGGCTCAGGAGCAGCCTGAGGACAAGGCTGCTGCAGTCCTTAGCTGAGTGCCAGGCCAGCTCGCTGCTTGTCCTGGGCCAGGACTCACCTCCACCAGGTGCCCCTGCTGCAGCTTCTGTGCAGGCAAGGGAGCGCCAGTGCCCGTCCTGCCAGTGGAAAATATGACAGCTGCTGGCTCCTCTGCTCCCCTCCTGCTCTGTCCAGCCCTGAGCTCGCTAACCCTTTGTCCTGCCTTTTCTGCATGCCTGCTCCTTTGTGATTATGCCTGCTTACCTAGCCACCATCTTACACCAGACCCTTGTTTCTAACTACCTGGTGCCTGGTCTGAGGACAGAGTCTCAAATCATGTTGGTTGAAGCAGGAAGGGCGTGTGTATTGCCCTCTAACTTGTCTCCTTGTTTGCTACCCTTGTGCTTCCGTCTATTCTCAGATGCAGGGTGACTAGACTGACCCTTTTAAACATCACTTACATCATGTCATTCCTAACTCAGAACTCCTTAATGGCTGCCATTCATTCTGAGAGTAGAAGCCAAGCTCCCTTCAAGGGACAACAAAGCTTTACATGACCTGACCCCCTAGCCTATCACTCTCCCTCTTGTTCACTTGTCTGCAGCCACTCTGGCTTTCTCGCTGCCCCTCCAACATGCCAGCACACCCTGGCCAAGGGCTTTGCTCTTTGTCTTCCCTCTCTCTCTTTCCCTGGACACCACATTGCTCACTCCTCTGCATCCTTTGGTGTAGACCAGCCAGCCTGAGTAGAGAGTTTGCAAGGAGATGAGATGAGAAAGACATCCAAAGTCACCTTGTCAGAGAGGCCATCCCTGACCACTCCACACTCTTCTCTCGATCTAAAGCCTTTTCTTCTCCCTTTGATTTTGCTTTTCTCCTATCAGCACATATCAGACATGGGTGAATCCGGGGATTCATTTACTTTAGAAATCTCTACTCCCGTCTCTTTACTCTTTTCCCCCCTGTTTCAGTTCCTCCCCACTTTGCAGTGTTGGCCAAAAGGCTACCAGCCCCTCAGGTATTTAGCTTCCAATTGTCAAACTCAGTGTGAAAACCATGATTCGTTTTCTTTTTTAAGTATATTTTATTGGTTTTGCTATTATAGTTGTTCCATTTTTTCTCCCCTTTCTCTCCCTCCACCGTTCAATCCCCCTCCCACCAGCATTTCCACAACTTAGTTCATATAAGTTCTTTGGCTTCTCCATTTCCTATACTATTCTTAACCACTCCCTCTCTACTTTGTACCTACCATTTATGCTTCTTATTCCCTGTACCTTTTTCCCTATTCTTCTCCCACCCCCTCCCTGCTGATAATCCTCCATGTGATCTCCATTTATATGATTCCGTTCCTGTTCTAATTGCTTTCTTAGTTCGTTTTGTTTTTGTTTTTTAGGTTCAGTTATTGATTTTTGTGAGTTTGTTGTTGTTTTACTGTTCATAGTTTTGATCTTTTTTTCTTAGATAAGTCCCTTAAAACACTTCTTATAATAAGGGCTCAGTGATGGTGAACTCCTTTAACTTGACCTTATCTGGGAAGCACTTTATCTGCCCTTCCATTCTAAAGGGTAGTTCTGCTGGGTAGAGTAATCTTGGATGTAGGTCCTTGACTTTCATGACTGTGAATGCTTCTTCCCAGCCCCTTCTTATTTGCAAGGTTTCTTTTGAGAATTCAGCTGATAGTCTTATGGGAACACCTTTGTGGGACTTTCTTCTTTTCTCATGCTGCTTTTAAGATTCTCTCCTAATCTTTAATCTTGGGTAATTTAATTATGATGTGTCTTGGTGTGTTCCTCCTTGGCTCCAATATCTTTGGGATTCTTTGAGCTTCCTGGACTTCCCAGAAGTCTATTTTCTTCGCCAGATTGGTGGCATTTATCTTCTTTATTTTTTCAAATAAGTTTTCAATTTCTTGCTGTTCTTCTCCTTCTGGTACCCCTATGATTTAGATTTTAGAACATTTAAAGTTGTCCTAGAAATTCCTAAGCCTCTCCTCATTTTTTTTTGAATTCTTGTTTCTTCATTCTGTTCTGGTTGAACGTTTATTTCTTCCTTCTGGTCCAAACCATTGATTTGGGTCCTGGTTTCTCTCCCTTCACTCTTGGTTCCCTGTATATTTTTCTTTATTTCACTTTGCATAGCCTGCACTTCTTGCTCTATTTTTGTGACCATACTCAATCTTTTCTGTAAGCATCCTGATTACCGCTATTTTGAACTCTGTATCTGATAGGTTGTGTATCTCCTTGTTGCTTAGTTATTTTTTGGAGTTTTGTTGTGTTCTTTCATTTGTTCTTTGACTAGGCACACCTGTTACATTGTAAGGGGTGGGGCCTTAGATATTCACCAGGGCTGGGCAACCCGCTTCCTGCAGTGTGTGGGGGAGGTGTCTGAGAGGAAAAAATGCTACTTGCTCAGCTCATGCCCCACTTTCAGTCGCTTCCCCCACTACCCACAAGCAAATTGGGCCCTTCTGGTGCCGATTTCTGGGTGGATGGGCTTGCGTATGCTCTAGGACGTGTTGATCTGTCCAGTGGACTCTCCTATAAGGCTGAGAGTTTCTCCAGCTGCCATAACCCCCACAGACTTTTATAGCCAGGGGTTTTGAGGCTTTAGTTTCCTGTGCTGGAAACTCTGGGTTGTGCAGTCTGTCTTGCTCCCCAGTTGTTCCTCCCAGTTTATCTGCATGTGAATGTGGGATCATCTGGTCTGCCAGCCACTGCCTTGTCTCTTAGTCCTCTCCTCCCCAGCTCTGCCCCTCCTATCAGTCTGGATGAATGTTTCTTTTTTAACTGCTTGGTTGTCAGACTTCTATACAGTTAAATTTTCTCACAGTTCTGGTTGTTTTTTGTTTTTAAATTTGTCATTGTCCTTTTTTGGTTGTGAGGAAGCAAAGCGTATCTACCTATGCCTCCATCTTGGCTGGAAATGCATGATTCATTTTCAATGATTATGAAAGATGCAATGGCTGACTCTCACTAGACCAGCTTGGGATATACTTCGTGGTTACCAGGAGAAGAGAGAATGGATACCAGGAAGGTGAGAATAATCTCTATTCACTGGCCCCTGCAAACATTCCCACATTGCTGCCCTCTCTTTCCCCACCTGGGATATCCTGTCTACATCCTGCAGTCCCTTTGAGCTCACAAATGATCTGTTACTCTCCTATGTGTAAACCTTTGGTACTTAGAGGTTGAAGTTCAAACTTTTTAGACTAACATGGGCAACAACCGTAGACTGGCCTCATCTCATTTTTCCCATGGTGTCTCCTCGAAAGCTCTTTCCCTAGCCCAGTGGGTCTACCTGCTGCTGAGTCCCACCTTCCCTGCTTTTCTGTGTGTGTTATTTTCATCTTCCAAAGCATAGTTGGTATTACCTCTAATTTGACACCTTCCTTCAATACCTGAGCTCACTTTTCTGCAACCCAATGATATTTATCATTCCTGGCACTTCTTATATATTGTCCCACATGGTTAGGAATTCACATGAGACTTCTCCCTCCATGCCTCCGGTCTTATTGTAGGTCACTTGAGGGTAGGGACCATTTTGCATGCTTCTGGTGGTTCCATCAAGATCTTAGCATGTAGGGAGAATCCAATGTATCATAATTGACTGTTTAAATGTCACTCTTCCTACACTTCAGCTTTATTTCAAAGGGCTGGGTTCTTGCTCAACAAGTCTGCCAGATGGATGTTGAGACTTTAAGTTTTGTTTGACCCTAAACAAGAGTCCAAGGTCATCTGAAGGAGTTAGAAACTTAAAGACTCTTGACATGCTTTATCCTCACTTTCTTTCCCTTTCTCTTTCCCTATCTCTTTCCTGAAAGTTAGCATTTCCTCCCCGGAATTCATATTCAATCCCTCAAATTGTTCCTAGTTCCTTTTTCTTTTCTGGAGACAAGTCCCATGCTCTTAACTCACCTGAAGAGGTCTGTGGCAGAATAACCAACTGCTGTTTTCTGTGTTCTCCACCACTTCTCCACTCCTCACCAACCCGTGTCTCCTAGAACTTCTCTATTTTTATGTACTCTCTCAGACACTACTGTGTGGCGTTGTGGGCTTTGCCTTAGAGCCAGGACTGCTAACTGTACGATCTTGAGCAAATTATTTCACCTCTCTGAGTCTCAGTTCTTCAAAGTTGTAAACTAGGGATATCTTGTGTACTTCACAGTTATTATTTAGACCAAGTGAGTAAGACATGAAAAAGCTTCTGACTGTTCTGGGCACATAGTAAGCACTCAATAAATGTTGACCGTCACCCTCTCCCTGTCCCTCTCAGACTTGGCCTGTTTCATCACGGCTGACATGAGGCTGCCATCTAGTGGGCTTGCAACCCGCAGGCAGCTGTGAGGGGCTAAGCAGGGCTGATGGGCAGACTGCATCCCCAAGGAGGGAGCTCGGATTCTTCTTGGGCTCTGAGGGGGGAGCGTTTGTCTGTCTTGCTGGTGGGGTTCCCTAGCCCAGTCCCCAGACGTGGGTCTCTCATGGGTCTCTAAAGTCTTCCCTTCTAATGGCAGAGCAAAAATCTGAATCTGACCCCTGTCTGAATCTTGTCTCTTGGTCACTCTTCCTACCAAATCCTGCTTCACACCGTAGGTGGCAACCAGGGCAGAAGGGCTATGGTGGGGATAGAAGTTTTTATTTTTAGTAAGCTCAGACCACTTCCTCTCATCCTGCCATTTTTCAGCAATTGTTCAGATTGCCCAAAAGAAAGGGTGTGTTGATGGTGACATTACTAGTGTGCTTATGAAACAGAGCACCTTTGTGTGAATGGGCATAAAATAAAACCCACAGTAGGTCTTTGTGATTGAAATCTTACCATCAAAGCAAGCCTTAGGGACAGTTAGAAGCCCATTCTGAACCACAGAGAGATGAAGAACTTGAGGCCACAGGGGAAGGAGGAATTCACCAACAGGCAGTATCGATAATGCAGCACGGCATCCCCATGTGCGTTGTGCAGACGCCTGTCCAAAGGTGACTCTGGGGGCCATGCCCCTGGGAGAGTGCTGCATAGATGCCCCTCCCCATCCCCCAGAGCTGGGCAATGCAAGGCAACACAGGACAGGACAAAAGGATCTGGGAAGTCCTAAAGGAAAAAAATGTACTTGATTTTATTTGGTGAGTTTTTGCCAAATTAGAGTGGTAGGACAATGCTTCTTTTCTTCATAACAACTATTAACAGTCTACAGAGCTGTTGTTTCTGAAAACATATCAAAAACAATATAAAGTTATATACAGCTACATGCTAGATTCTGTATAAAACTGAGGGGTTTATTTATTCACTCAAAAACTCTTTTGAGCACCTGCTGTGTACCATATCCTTATGCAGCAGCGAAGAGAATAAAGCCTCACCCTCATGGAGCTTACCTTCCCATGGGCAGAGAAAGACAATAAGTAAATACGTGAAACATTCCATGCATCAAATGGTAATTACAAGTGTGGTGAGAAATAATCTCTGTCAAGGGTAGAATGATGGGCCAGTATTTCAAGTAGAGTAGCCAGGGAAGTATTGGATGGAGATAAGCCATGTACGTGGCCACCACAGAAGAGCATCCCAGGAAGAAACATCAAGGACCTGGTGCTAGAGATTAGAATGTGCCTGCTGGAGTGAAGAGCTGCAAGAAAACCAAAGAATTTGCTGAGGAATGAAGATGCAGGGTATCAGGGAGTAGGAGGAAGGAAGGTTCAGAGTGAGGGTATTGAAATGATATTGGAGAGAGACTCAGAGAAAGGGGAAGTCAGGAGGATCACAAGTGAAGGGAAGATTTGAATTGGGTCTGAAGGCTGGGTAGAATGTGGATACTCAGAAGAGAGAAATTAGGGTGTTCTATATGTGGAAAGCCATCATGGGGGAAGATGGAGAGTTAAAACTGAGCTCTGGATTTGAAGCCACACAGATTCAAGTCCCATATCCGGGTGTCAGTCCCTACACTTGCAGGGAGGAGAGGGGCACGGTGCTCTCTGTGATGTTGTACAGTGATACATGTGTCAATGTAGCAAGTGCTAAGGAAAGGTAAGCTTCCATTATTAGGCAAGGGAGATTCAATCAATAATGCCACGGAAACAGATACTCAGGCGGCTTGCAACTTCTCTTTGCCAGAGGTGAATGTGTGAACTGCTATTTCCCATTTTAGTTCAGGTAGAGGCATGAGGTGGTCTCTATGATGGGTTGGACATTTTTTTTTTTTTTTTTTGCTCTAAACCCCTTCTCCTAACCCCTACCCCTCAGTGAAATAAGAATCAGATACTATTGTACTTCAAGTTTTAGAAATGGGGAAGCTGTGAGAGTAGTGGTGTGTTTTGTTTGAGGTTTTCCAGTAAGTAAATGTTTGGAAAAGGGACAAGATAGGGCTTCACAGTTCCGTCCATTCTTCTGCTGAACATGGCTCATTTCCAAAAACAAGATACGCATTCCATAAACAATTTTCACTGTGGTCAAATAGACATAAAATAACTTCTAACCATGTTTAGGTATACAGTTCAGTGGTGTTAAGTACATTCTCAGTGGTGTGCATCAAATCTCCAGAAATCTTTTCGTGTTACAAAACTGAAACACTCTGCCCATTAAACAACAACTTCCTATCTCCCCTGCCCCCACCAGCCTCTGCCCATACCTAGTCCTGCAGTTGTCACTCTCCATGATAATATTCCATTATAGATATGGATATCAACAGACGTGGATGTAGATAAAAAGCATCTATCAGTGGGCAGCTGGGCTGCTTCCACCTTTCGGCTACTGTGAACAAAGCTACTTTGAACTTATGTGTCCAGGTAACTCTTTGAGACCATATTATTCACTATTTTCTAGAACTGTAATTGATGAATGGTAATCAGTAATGTTCTTTTTAGTATTTTGAGGAACCATCATGTGGTTTTGCATAGTGGCTACACTGTTTTATATTCCCACCAAGATTACACAAAATTTCATATTTCTCCACATCCTTGTCAACACTTGCTGTTTTCTGATTTTCCTTTTTTTTTTTTTTTTTTGAAGTAGACATCCTAATAGGTGTGAGATCTGTCTCACTGTGGTTTTGACTTGCATGTCCCCAATGTTTAGGGATGTTAAACATCTTTCCATGTGATTTTTTGGCTGTTTATATATCTTCTTTGGAGAAATGTCTATTCAAGTCCTTTGCCCATTTTTAATAGGATTCTTTGTGAGCCAAGCATTTTTAATGATCCCTGAGATAAGGTAATAAATACAAACGAGCAGGATGTGTTGGGCTAAGAATTTATCAAACCTAAATTGCAAAATTCCAGCTGGCTGTCTCCTCACCTACTCCACCACCATGCTCAAGCCTGCTGCTCAGAGTGGCTGTTGGCACTGATGGTGAGAAATTCCCACCCACCAGGAAATGACTGGTGAGAATCAGGTCTGGCTTTAGGGCCCTACATGTCATCCACAGTGAGGTCGAAGAGAAAAATTATTTGTATTTAAAAAAAAACCTTGTTCTTTCCTTTTTCTCTTTTGCGGCCCAATATGGAGTATTACCGCTACAGCAACACCCATAGCTATAACCACCCCAGCCCCAACCACCACCACTGCTACCACCAGCAGCAGCCAACACTATACGAGTGCTCTCTGTACTCCGTGTCTGGTGCCCCCACGGCTGGAATACATCGGGATTCAGATCCCACAGGTGGGAAATAGCCAGCCAGCCAAGCCGTCTGATTGGCTGATCATTCTAAGCATCTGAAAATGAGAAGAAAATGTGGATGTTTCTTTCTTTATTTATTTCTTCCTTTTCTCCTTCTCCTTCCCCTCCTCCTCCTTCTCCTTCTCCTCCTCCTCCTTCTCCTTCTTTTTTAATCCATACCAGAGAATAATGAAGCTGTGGCTAAGAATTTTAAACAGCAGCATGGTGGTTTACAGAGATTAACTTATTCCCTTGGAGTGTTCAGCAACCAACCGGAAGGCTCTCCCAAGCCAAGCAATTTTATAATTAAGTGATAATTGTTTTTTGGAGGTTCTTTTTTTTTTCCTGGATAGCCTAGAGAAAGATAAACAGCTGCAGAAATCAATAAGCATCAAGGTCATAGGCTGAATTACTCACTGATTCTCTGCTATTTATCTTAAACTTTTCTCTCCACCAGGAAAAGATGTGTCTATTTCACAGAAGTTTTAAGAGATACCTGGTTTAGTTTTCACGGCTGTTATTACTATCTTCACCTTTTTGTGACTGAGCAGCATTGCTGCCTCACACACTGGAGAATGGGAATGTGAGAGGGTCTGACGACAGGGCTCATTCCCTGCCCTGGGCAGAGGGGATGAAGCCTGGCTGGGCACCAGGCTGTAGTAGGTTCTGGGGTTGGGTGGAAAGAGAGGACACAGGCTGTGTGTTCCTAGTCCCTGTCCACTTCCAGGACAGCTGGGACAGCTTGCTAACAGATCTCCTAACCTGCTTTGTTGTCTCTCACCCTCTATGGATTCTGCAGCCTGTGCTCAAAAAGATCTTTTCTTTTATTAAAATAAATTCCTTTTATGTATTTATTATTATTATTTTTAGACAGAGAGAATGGAATGAGAAAGAGAGGGAGAGAAACATCAGTGTGTGGTTGCCTCTAGTGTGCCCCATACTGGGGACTTGACCCGAAACCCAGGCATGTGCCCTGACTGGGGATCAAACTGGTGACACTTTGGTTTGCAGGCTGGTACTCAGTCCACTGAGCCACACCAGCCAGGACTCAAAAGGATATTTTCTAAACCCAAATGTCAGTTCCCTATAACAAGAAGTCTTCAGGGCCATCCTTGCTCTTGAAGGATCACCCAAATCCATACGTGCATTTCTTAGGAATTTTGCAGCAGCTTGCCGGACTGCACACCCATGGCGTCAGCTCCTGTTGCTCTTTGCCTTCATCTCTAAACTCCTCCCATGTTTCTCTGAATTCCTTAGACACACCATGCCTTTCCTTCTACAGTCATCTGTGCTGTTGGTCCTGCTGGAACAATGTCCCTCTGTATCCCAGGGCAAACCCTACTCACCTAAGTTCCATTAGCCCATACCTTTTAAGTTAGGTCTTTGCCACTTCTTGGGTTGTCGCAGAACATGTGTCCCAATCCCATGAGAAGTCTTGAGTCATTTGAATTAAAGGACCATGCTTATATGAGCATGTATTATATTGCTAATAATAGTTCAACGTCTAGACCATAAAAGATAGTAAATACTTGCGCGGTTAACGGAAGAATCTCCTGTTATCTTGGACCACTGAGAAGGAAAGAGGGCTCCAGGAAACATGCCTTGTAGAACGCTACTGTGAAATCCATCTGTTCCTGTCTAAAAAGCATCTCACTTGCCTTTGATTGAACTTCACATGGACAGAAAGTAGTTGTGATGGTTTAAAGGAAGCATACTGTATCTATTTAGAAGATGGCTATTCTTCTATGCAAATCTGCCTATTTGGTTGTGTTTTACTATTAAATTAATTTATATAGAACCTTCAGAGAATATAACTATTCTAGAAAACAATTAGACACTGGTATCAAAACTATGTACCTTTTTGGAGAGTCGCTAGCTCTTCCAGACAAGTAGCACACTGGTTAACATGCACAGGAACAAAAAGAGATTAAGGGGACAGTCTGTCCAGTCTGTTTAGCTAGATGTGCTTGACCTTTATCAACTCTGAATTGAGTTAAAAACACCTACACCCAAAATAAAATTTACTTATTGTTATTTAATGTCTTTTGGGGGAACGTTTCCAGTTTTCCTCGTTGGCAGAGAAGTCTGATAGGTAGCTTTGGGTTTGCTAAAACACCTCTGTAAGTCTGTATGGTGCCAGATATTGGGATGGAAAGCTATTTGATAGGATGTGAACAAAGCCTCTGGATAAAAAACTCAGATTTTCCCTTTTTCATTTGGAGTTTTGAGTGCATGGTTTTCTATTTGGAGGTCCTTTGCTCTCTTCCTAGGCCTTGGATATTGATCCTGGCTCTAGGCCAGAGACCAGCCTTCAGCCCAGTGCTCTTACAGGTGCCTGAGCAGCGTTAAAAGAGCTTCTTGATGTCTCTTCAGGGTGTAGATCCCAAGGATGTATTCATTTTCCCCTTGTGTCTGTCCTCCACCCCAGCAACTATTAATGAACTCAGAATCAATCTGTCTGGTTGCTTGATAAGATTAGAAGACTTCCACTAGTCTTGCAATTGCTCATAGTAAATCAGATGAATCAATCAGTTTATTGTGATCTCTCTCTCTCTCTCTCTCTCTCTCTCTCTCTCTGTATCTCTGCTATAGATTAAGTTCCTAATAAAGCAGCTTTCTAATGAAAGCATCTTCTGAGAAAGCAAAATAATAGGTCTCCTCACAATCCTGGTTCTTATTCTCTATCCAAGAACCAGACCAGGGATGGCTTAACTTAAGAAAGGCAACATGGTAGTGCTAAGCAGCTTCTCCTGAGGATCCTGGTTCTCATCTGAGACGGTGTTTGTCTTGAGAAGAGACTTTCTGTTGGTTAGGTAGGCCCTAGCTTACATAGGGACTGGAGAGCTCAACAGGACATGCTCCTAGCTGTTTGGAAGAATTCAAATACCCTATAGGAGGAATCTGTACCAGCTTCTCTGAATGTTCCAAAGTCTGATTCTTGTATTATTCTAATCCCAACACACAGAGACTAGAGGGTGGCAGTGTCTCCACTGGGAGAAAAAAGCTTGAGACTGCAGGTACGTGCTGGAAACAGGAGCAGCTCACCCAGGGAGACCAGAAAGCCCACAGCCTAAAAAAAAAAAAGCTGAGTTTGGGACCGGGCAAATGATTGGGTGATTAGGAAATTCTGTGCAGTATGGAGGGCAGGTGTACTCATTCTTGTTTCATGGGTTAAACATCCAACAGAGGTTAGGAGGGTGATGGGCTCATTCCATTTCACACAAATCGACACTTAAATTTATAGGTGGTCTGTCCAGAAAGTATCCAGTCATGTACTATGAAAAATAGAGACATTTATTGAAGACGATACAAGATGCAAGAAACATTGTGCATAGGACAACGACACCTCTGTCCCCTTCAAAGTTATGACCTTCTTGAGGAAATCTGGTTCATTGGCAGCAGTTTGAATCAAGTCATTAGCAATTGTAGCATGATGTTCCTTCTGCTATAGTAGCAGAAGCCATGGGATGAATTTTGCCACAGCACATTCATGCCAAGATCCTGCATCACAATCTCAGGCACAGTAGTTTCTGGAATCCCCAAATCAGCTTCTAGTTCTTGCTCTGTCTGTCGTTGATCTGTGTTGATTGCAGCCTGCACACGCTCAGCGTTCTCAAGTATTCTACTTGTTGCAGGCCTTCTAGAACATGGATCACTTTCAACAGATTCTCAACTATCTTTGAAGTGTTTGTGCCACACTTTTATTTGTGCTGCACTCATGGCATCATCCCCAAAAGCCTTTTGAATCATCCAAATAGTTTCCACAGGGGGATGGTCAAGCTTAACACAAAATGTGATGCAGATTTGTTGCTCTACTCGTTCAGTCATTTTGAATGTGATGACCACACAGCACACATGCTCACTCAACAGTGTCCACCATCCCCACTGACGGGCACAATAAAGTCATTGTTGTGCACACAGGCACATTCCCATCCACTCCCCTCTGATGCCAGGTTACATTGACGTCACACAGACAGTTCTCATTATATTAACAATGACTGGACTTTTTCTGGACAGACCTCATGGGGTGTGTGTATATTCCACTGTGTGTGTGTATATCCACATATATATACATATATATATCTGTAAAACTTAATTTAATACCTATCTCTAGAGGGTCTTCCCCTTCTTAAAGACTAGCAGTAAACTGCTGTATTTTAGAGAAATAAGCTGATTCTATCATGGGTGAAATTAGCTAACACTGATAGAGGGATATAAGGATTGGGTTTTCTTTTCAGAGTCCCTATCTCCAGTTAAAAAGTGATAGCCTTTTTTTTTTTTTTTTGTCCCGGCTGGTGTGGCTCAGTGGATTGAGTGCCGGCCTGCTAATCAAAGGGTCGCTGATTTTATTCCCAGTCAGGGCACATGTCTGGGTTGTGGGCCAGGTCTCCAGTAGGGGAGGGCACATGAGAGGCAACCACACATTGATGTTTCTCTCTCTCTTTCTCTCTCCCTTCCCTTCTCTGAAAAAATAAATTAATAAATCTTTTTAAAAAGTGATAGCATTTTTTATTTCGTTCTTTACATAGAGATAAGACAGCAATTGCATGAGTAACTTGAGTTACTACGCAAAGTTATCTGTTCTTTTGGACAAAGAAAATTTAAGATGTACTCTATTAGTCAGGATTTATTCTAAGCTGTTATTACAGAGAAGTTCTCAAACAAGAATAAAAATCCCAGGCCCCTTCTCAAAAGTGCTTCTCAGTCAGCGGAAATGTGGACAGAAGCCTGGGGCTCGAACACTATTTCTTTTAAGGCACAACCAGGAAGTGGCAGGCCTTAGTTATGTGGCCGCACAGCCTGGCGAGGCTGGAAAAGCAACTCTCAGCCGGGTTCCGATGCTCCCAGGTAAAAGACAGGAGTTCTCTTATTAAAGGAGGAAAGGTAAAGTTATATTGGTGGACTGTTTGCAGGCTCCTCCACAGGTGCAC
>PVKM010008089.1:25779-39953 GCA_004027735.1 Carollia perspicillata
TTTTTTTTTTTTTTCGATTAGAGTACAAACTAGCTTAAATAGGGCTTACCTCCAATCAATTCGGATGCTTGATCCCCTTCTAATCTTTTGGCAATCCCATGAGGCAGTTCACTTTAATTGGGCTGTATTTGAAAATCTGTAATTCCTTAGCCCTTTATTTAGAAATGCCTCTCTTTATTCCTAGTGATATCACTTGTTCTGGAGTGTATGTTATCGGATGTTAGTATAGCCTTTCCTTTCTTATTGTTAATGTTCGTATCACATACATTTGAAAAGCCCTATCTGTATCTTTATATTTAAAGAAGATTTCTTGTGCCCAATAAATGTAGATTTTGCTTTTGTATTCGATCTGACAATTTCTGTCATTTATATGGTACATTTAAACCATTTATATTTAATGTAATTATTGATATGATTAAGTTTGAAGCTACCATTTGCTACTTGTTTCCTATTTGTCTTATGTGCTCTTTGTGCTTATTTTATCATTCACCTTGTGGATTAACTAACAATTTCCTGTTGTGCTATTTTATATACACTGTTGGCTTATAAGCTATATCTCTTGTTTTACTGATCCCATTTACTGATCTTTTCTTCTGCATCATCTAATCTTCTGTTAACTTCAACCAGAGAAAAATTTACTTTAAATATTGTATTTTTCTAGGATAATGATTGGCAAGCTTTTTCTGTAAACAGCCAGATAATAAATATTTCTGGCTTTTCACTCTCTTTTCTATAGCCTAGTATTCAGTCAAGACTCAAGGGGACCCAAAGGCAGATTTCTAAAGCTCATTTTCTATATACTACCTCCTTTCTGGAACTCCGTTCTATGAATTCCAGCTGCCATAGGTTCCTTGAACTCCATTCTTCCTCCCCTGAAGTTACAATGCTGCTGCACTCTGTTGGTGGCCGGGGGGGCTTTTCCTGAATGCACAGTCCAGAAATGGCCTCCAGGCTGAAATCTGGAGCAATTACTCCGTTAGCTGAATTTGTTTCTCTTCTTACAGGAATTGCCATTTTCTTCCATCTGTTGTTCAACAACTAAAAACAGTTGATTTGTATGTTTCGTTGAGCTTCCTGGTTGTTTAGTGAAGGTACAGTAGTTCAGTATTTGTTACTGCATCCCGGCCAGAAGCAGCAGTCTTGTCAGCTCTTTGAAAGGGTCACAAGGGGATCTCTGTCATACAGTTACGTGCAGCCTATTCATTAGAACAGCGTGTCCTTCTATGATGAAATATCCAAAGGTTTAGTCCCCGACCCATAAATAAATAATGAGTAAAGGATGCTGGTGGGTTTAGTGATCTCCACTGGCCTGCTGTACAGAGTGACACAAGTCTGGGTTCAATAATGTTTGACACAATCAGGTTGTGCAGAAATAGCAGTTATCACCTAGAATTTGTTTTTTAATGAGGAATTATTAATGTTAACTATAATAGTTTCGACAAAAACATCCTGTTGCACACTACCAGCCATTTGTTGTATTACATGGCAGGTATATTGTTGAGCAAAATAATTTGTACTAAAAATGCAAAAATGACTGTTGTAGGTATGAATTCAATCTCCTACTCATTTATTTCCACATTCACATCAATTTAAAAACACTTGTGGTGTACATCCTGGAAGTCCTGGCACTTTGTCTGAGGACAAAGGAGGCATGCCTCTGGTGAGGCTGTAGCGTATATATGCAAGGATTCTAACTGAAGCCTAGGAATTGAAGCTTGACACATAATGACAGGGATTCCTCCATTGACAAAGATGTTGAGCAGCCATTCAAGCTGTAGATGGAATAAAGAAGTATCTGTTCAACTTTGTCTTTTAGTTTCTCCAAGTTGGAAAACAGATAGAACCAATAGTTGTCAAGATGCGAAGTTAATACTCATGGGTTTGGTGGTAAAGGAAAGGGCAAAAGGAAAGCATTTTAGAAGGTCTCCTTTTGGACAAGTAATCTGGATTCTTGTTGGATTATCTCTAAAAAGACTCACACACTGGGTACATGGTCATTGGGCCTTCCGTGTAAGGTATATTTCAGCAATTTTACAGACAGGAATTGTATTGAAAAATGATACATGGATGATTTTGTTAAAAGGTCAAGGCCAGTGATGCCAAGCAGAAAAGCCAAAATAGTCACGGGGTATACAACCTAGAGACATGGTTTCTAAATTGTTCTTGGGGATTATTGAAGGACCTGTGTAATTAGTAGCTAATTTTACACAGATTTTTTAAAAAATGATTATTACTATTGCTATGGGACTATCTTGGACTACTTAGAAATTAAGTAACCTAGAAATTCAGAGTTGAGTAAGGCTTTATTTGAATGTAATTCTAAAGGGATCATCTGGGCTGGCACATATATACACTCCCATTCTTTCCCACTCAACCAGACATGGAGTCTCTCTGTGTCTCAGAAAGGTGCTGCTGTTGGCAGCTGTTACCAGAGGTCTGAGGAAAATCATCTTCCTTAGTGTAGGTAAGGCCATAGCCACAGAGAGATAGCTCTGATTCACAGCAGGAATTAGGAGGAGTTCCACCATGTTGAATTGTCATCACCATGTCTAAATAATAGGAGTCTGTCATGAGTCTGTAGAGATCAAGTTCAGTTGTTCAGCTTTAAAGAGTGCCTTTGTCTGGTTGCACTTTCCAAGAAAGTTGTTTTTTTATTTGCAATTTTTTCTTATCCTGGAAAAAAATATGTGCCCCTGTTTTGAGTTCATTGGAGCTCAAATTCTAAAGGAAAATAGTCTTGTGCTGCTTTTTCTCATCATTAGAATGAAGGATTTGACAGTGCGTAGGAGGTAGGCTTTCAGTCCTGGTGGTAGGACTGGCACTGGAATAGCTTTGCATTTATCCAAGAAATATATCAAACAAGCCAGTAAAATAAAACTGCCTTCTTGGAGCTCATGTAATCTAGTGATGGAGAAAGATATTAAAAAGAAATCACATATAATTATATGAGCACAGTTTTGGAAGTTTTTCTCTGAGGGGCAAGTTGAAAAAGCTGAAAGTGGTCAGAACTAGTGTTAGGGGTTTACCTTAGTGTAGAGTTGAAGACTGAGAAGTGAGAGATGAGAAGTTGAAAGAAAAGGAGCAAGTGGAGGTGGAAATCCAGAAGTGGAAAAGACCTTGATAAGTCTGAGGAAAGAGAAAGAGCCAATGTCAAGGGCCAAAGTGAGACAGAGGAAGATTTTATGGTGATGAGGTGCTGATTAGGAGCTCAATCATGCTGGACCATAGAGACCACTCTAGACCTGAATTTGATTCTAGGATCAATGGAAAACCATTGAATCTTTTTCATGACATGATCACATCTGCCTTTGCAAAGGAGAATGGACTGGAAAGAGATATGAATGAATGCAGAAAGGTGTTGCCAAAAGGTGAACGTGATTTTAATAATTTACAGATGGTTTCTGCCATTCTTTAGTTCTTTTGTATTCTCCAAGCAAATTAAGCACTCTTTTGTAACAGGGAACAGAGTCCATTTATTAGGTAAGTGGACAAAGAGGAAAATAGAAAAACGGCACAAATTGCCTGCTCTCTCACTGTCATTATGTCAAGTGTCTAACAGACTCTCGCTCAACAGGGTTTGCACTTACGGGGAGTACAGGGCTCATGATTCCTTGGGAACATGGCCCTACTTTTCTCACCCTGGGGAGATCCAGGGGAGTAGACATAGACATCAGGGTATCATTTGAATGAATTTGGATATTATACGAGCCTCATATTATACGAGCCTCAGCAGCCCTGGACTTTGGCCTGATCTTTTATAATTTCTCTCTGACTTCTGCCTTTTCAAACAAAGCTGGTATTTCATGCATCTCATCCTGAGAAACAGAGGACTTTTCTCTCAGGACTTCCTTCCCTTTGCAGGAAAAAAGGGTCGGGAGACACTAAGGTCTAATTCTCATTGGCTCAATATATCTCTCTTACTTAGGGAGACACGTTTAGTAGATTAAAAACAACAAAAACAACAACAACAAACAAAACATCAAGCCACCAGACATCAACACCACCAAAATCTCAATCTTTTATCAGCGGCACATTAGCCAGTAATAAATTCTTTTGATTCACATCGTTTAGAACCAAGCCTATTGAATATCTGTACTTCAGGACTGATAAGGCCTTTTGTATGTACGTGTTTTGTGTTTGCTTATTTTTTGGTAGAGGAAAATTTTTCAGTAGAGGAAAATTTCTGTATAGAGGCTAAAGCATGCTTCATGATTTTTCTTCCCATCATCCAGGACTAGATAACCACAAAAACACTCTTTTACAGCACTTAGGGTAAAAGATATTTTAAAAATATCCTCTACGGAGACCTTCTCTGTGATAAGATCGTTTGAGACTAAAATTATCCCTGCTGTACTCAGGCTTAGTTTCAATTTCTCTTCTCAGAAGATCTCCAGAAGAGTTTAAAGCAATGCCACTTAGTGTCGTCTGTGAGCCGGTACCAAGCCGTGAGACATTTGTCACTGGTCTGATGAGACACATATACCAACTGAAAATAATCATCTAAACGTTCTCATAAAATTTTCTGTAATCATCTGTTCCAGTGAATCTAATAATAAAGAATTTAGGCTGGTACTTTATATATCTTTATTTTTTAAATTGCCATAGTAATTTATTTGTTATATTTTATGAAAGAATTAGATCAACAACAGATTGGAAAAAAACAACCTGACCCTCCTTGTACTATTCCATTTTTTTTTTTTTTGCAACTTCTGGATCTATAATGGCTCTATAATTATTGCAAATAAAAACTGTTAAAAAAAGAGGAACATGTAAAAATACTAGCTGACCCTTCACTACAGAGAGAGAAGCACTAGTTCTTAAAGCTGTAGCTTCAGATTAAACCAGCTAGCTGCACATGGAAAGAGTAACTTAAAAATAACCCTAAATTGATGGTTGGTAGATATGGGGAGACTCATCAGAATGTTATCTACTGCTACTTTGTAAAAATCCATTACCTATTACTATTCTACAGTAATGCTGGGTAAGAAAACTAAACACACATAAAGCCCAGTGGCATAAAATGATGAACATTGATTCAGCTCACTGGCAGCTTTTCTGGGCTGCCCTTAGCTATGTGTCTGTAGTTAGCTGGGGGCTCAGCTGGGGAATGGCTGGCCCAGAATGGCCTCGGATGGGATGTCCCAGCTCTGGTCCATGTGGTCTCTCAGTCTGTAGCAGACCAGCTTGTACATGTTCTCATGACAGTTACAGGGTTCTAAGAGAGCACACAGGAGGGAGGGGCAGGACCTGCCAGGCCTAGGCTCAGAATGGCAGTGCTGCTTTTACTGCATTCTGTGGGCAGGTCAGGAGGCCGGGACAGATTTCAGAAGTAGAGAAATGGACTCCACTTGATAGGATACTGGATAAAGAAAGGGAAAAAACTGGGGCTATTTTGCAATCTACTCAGCAGGTCCTGACAACTGTGGGAGCTTCCACATTTTCCAGGATATCAGAATGATCTCAGATTTCAGATGCTCTGCCTGACTTCCGGTCCTAAGGGCTCTAAATGAAACACTTCCCCTCTCCCTCAAAGTGACCAAAATAAACACAATTAATTGATTATTACAGTCTGCTGATGAACTTGGAAGTGACTTTAGAATCTTTTGGAACTGGATTTACAAATTGAAATCTATCACTCAGCACTGCAATTCTGAACAGTCAGAAATGGCTCAGGAGGCACTGACACTCAGAGCACTATGTGTGCCCTGCCTGGTTAGTACTAGGTGACTCCACCCCTCAAGCATCAATCTTGATCCCCATGGGTCATTGTAGTCCAATTGCAAGGCCCACGAGCAGCTATCTACACATCTGAAAAGCAAAACAGCTAGGCCTTTGTCAAGGAAAGCTCCTGTTCTCCCACATAGGACAGGTAATGGCAGGCTGCATGTGTGGTCCTTGGAGCTTCTCTGGGCTAAGATACTGTGTTGCTGTGTTAGTTTTGAGATAATCCAGGATAATAGTTGTGGTTACAACACTAGAAATTCTCAGGAATGGCACCAACCAAGTTGAACACATTGGGTAACCTCTTGGGTCTGAATTTAGGGCACGGATAAAATTATTTTCTGGATGCTCTCCTACAGTCCTGATAATAGAAGGTGAAGGGAACTGAGAGTTGCAAGAGAGGATGAGGACTTTTTTGCTGCAGAAACGGTATCCTTAACTGGCCAGCACTGCAGAGCCATGGCAGTGAGCAGGAATAACTGCAGAATTCCTGACAAGGTAAAAGGTATCCCTTTCAGCTTGGCATTTGCTAAAGTCTGTGTCCATAACAGTGAGAAAGCTTCCATAGAACAATAATGAAACTCTGGGGATTTAAGAGAGGCAGATAATGTTCATTAACTTTTCTTCAGAGATATCGCTGTGCTAAAACACATTCTGTGCTAAAAACTTCACATAATCATAGTGATTGTAGTCCTATTTTACAGGCAGCTGAGAATGGTTAAGTAATTTGCCCACCGTTCCATGGGGAATCAGTTATAGAGTCAATATTCAACTCAGATACATGGCATTAATGCCTATATTCTTGACCACTATTGTCTATGACATCTCAAGGATTTGAAAGCTTTGGAAAAAGGTAGGGGTTAGCCTGATTTGTTCCAGGGATAAGGATAAGCATCAATGATGGAATGCCCACTTTGGATACCAGAGAAGACTGAAGCAACCATAGCTAGATCACATGCATACCATGGATCTAAGCCACTTCCCTGCAGAGCTCCCCCAAAACACAATAGACCCCCAGTGACCTCCCCAGGATGCTTTGGTTGGCCAAGTAGGACTCAACCCAACAAAAAGCAGGCTGCAATAGCAAATGAACTAGGAAAGGATCAGACTTTAGGGCTCAGATGCATAAGAAACCTTCAGCAGTGGAACTGGGACATGTGCAGGTCTCTTGGAGCTTCACAAAGATGAAGAGGTGCCCACTACACAGCCTAATGAGAGGGAGTTGGACCAGAGCAGGATGGGGAGAGGAAAAAGATTGAGGAGATGTAAATGGTAACAGAAGTTAACTTGAAGTCAACCTGGAGTGACCAGACAGGTGTGAGCAGGCCCTGCCAGGGAGTAGGGGCACACAGCAGGGCTCAGGTCTTGGAGAACAGGTGAGGTCACCCATGCTAAAGCAGAGAGCATCAGCACTGCCAAGACAAAGGCACAACAGGGGCCAAATACATGATGCACCCATTCCTCAGCCCCTCACATCATTCATTACCAGTTCCATTACCGGTTCCATATCCATTAATAGTTTCACAGGCTGAGGGGAATACCTGAGGACAGGGCAACCTGAGAATGCCACCTGAGGTCTCCTTAGCTTCCCGAAGTGGAAGACAGGACTGTATTGATCCCACCTCCCTGGTTCCCACCCCACAGGACTGAATCCACAGACTTGGATTGATAAAATATCTCTTGTAGCCAAGGTTAGGGAGACAGGAGATCCAGATAGTTTTAACAGTTGGCAAGGGGGAAAGATTTTATCAACCTTGAGTGTCTTCCATGCCTTTGCCTGTTCATCAGAGAGGCCCTGCTTTCATAGAAAGTCAGAATTTCAGAAACAGAGTCTGCTAGACTCTATTTAAATTGTTATCTTCTATGTTGTAGCATTTTGAATCAGTAAATTTTCACAATCCCTTATTGGGCATGTCCAGAAGAACATGAAACTAGCTGGACTTACAGGGGAGATTTGAGTTAGACATGTAGAGAACTTCCTGGTCTGAATGGCACTGGTAACAGAAGATGAAGTTATTTCTGTTGCTGTCATATATGCTCCATTTATCTCCCCTTTTCCCTCCTCTTAGGAACATTTTCATTCCTCTTTCCTCCTGCATTTCACTCATTGATTTTAGCCTGAGCTAAAAAACAGCTTCATAACTGAACTTGGTCATGACTGGGAGAAACTGACATGGAGATGCTGTAATACTGTGCACTAGGAGAGTCTTGGGACCACAGTCTTATGTTGAATTTATGTGTTCTCATTTGAGTTCGGTATGACTATATTTCTGTACATTTTATTTCACCCTTCAAACATTTATGTTCCTGTGTTATGATTAATTAAGTGTAGTAAAATGAAGTATTTGCAAAGTTTAAAAAAAAAACCTTCTCTGGAGTCTTTGCACTTCTTTTTTCTTATTTTTAATCTTACCAGTCCTTATTTCTTTTTTTAAATATTTTTAAAATTTTTCAATTACAATTGACATACATTATTATATTAGTTTCAGTTGTCCACCCCGGTGATTAGACATTATATAACTTATTAAGTCATCCTGATAAATCTTGCACCCATCTGACACTATACATGCTAATTAGAATATTATTGACTATATTCCCCATGCTGTATTTTACAGCCCCATGACTATTCTGTAACTACCAATTTGTACTTCTTAATCCCTTCACCTTTTTCACCAATCCCCTCAAGCCCCTCTCGTCTGACAACCATCAAAATGTCCTCTGTATCTATGAGTCTGTTTCTGTTCTGCTTGTTTGCTGATTTTGTTTTTTAGATTCAATTGTTGATAGATTTTATTGCCACTTTATTGTTCATATTTTTTATCTTCTTATTCCTTTTAAAGAAGACTTTTTAACATTTTGTACATTACTGGTTTGGTGGTGATAAACTTCTTTAGCTTTTTCTTGTCTGGGCAACTTTTTATCCATCCTTTGATTCTACATGATAGCTTAATTGGGCTGAGTAATCTTGGTTGCAGGTCCTTTCTTTTCATCACTTTGAATATTTCTTGCCACTCCCTTCTGGTCTGATACACTTCTGTTGAGATATCAGCTGACAATCTTATGAGAGCTCCCTTGTTGGTAACTAATTGCTTGTCCCTTGCTGCTTTTAAGATTCTTGCATTGTATTTATCCACTTGCATTTTAATTGTGATGTATCTTGGCATGGGCCTCTTTGGGTTCATCTTATTTGGGACTCCACACTTCCTGGACTTGTATGTCTGCTTACTTCACCAAGTTAGGGCAGTTTTCTGTCATTATTTTTTCAAATAGGTATTCAATTTCTTGCTCTCTCTTTCTGGCACCCCAATGATGTGAATGTTGGTATACTTGATGTCCCAAAAGCTCCTTGAACTATCCTCATTTTTTTGGATTCTTTTTTCTTTTTGCCATTCTAATTGGGTAATTTTTGCTTCCTTACATTTCCACTCACTGATTTGGTTCTTGACTTCATCAACTTTACTGTTCATTCCCTGAAAATTATTCTTCATTTCAATTAGTGTGGCCTTCATTTCTGATGGGTCTTTTTTATACTGTTGAGGTTCTCACTAAATTCATTGAACATTCTTATAACCAGTGTTTTGAACTCTGCATCTGGTAGATTGCTTGTCTCCATTTTCTTTAGTTATTTTCCTGGAGTTTCATTCTATTCTTTCACTTGGGACATGTTTCTTTGTTTCCTCATTTTGGCAGCCTACCTATGTTTGTTTCTGTGTATTGTTAGGTAGAGCTGCTGTGTCTCCCAGCCATAATAGAGTGGCCTAATGAAGTAGGTGCTCTGTAGGATCCAGTAGCACAGCTGCTTAATCACCCAAGCTGGGCACTGGAGGTGCTCTCCTTTTTCTCTTTTCTCTTCCTGGTACTGGATCTCTGGGCTGGGAGGGCTGGTGTGGAGCTGGGACCCCTTGCTCCTCAGTGAGGACCTTTGCAGCTCAGATATCCCTTCAAATTTAATCTGCCACATGTGGGTGTGGGACCAGCCAGTTCTGAGTCTCTGCCCCTTCCATAAGTCCTGATGTGGCTTCTGCTTTAATTCCCTCCTAGTTGTAGGCCCTCAATTCAGCCATATCTCAGGCAGTTATGGATGATGATTATTTTGTAGTTTAGTTGTAATTTTGACATGGTTGTGGGAGGAGATGAGTACTGCATTTACCTACATGTCATCTTGACCAGCGTTTATTTTGTTTTGCTCTTTTCTATTGGTCACCTTCCTTTATTTCTCCCTTTTGTTCCTCTGGGCCAGCCCTTTAACTTCCATTTTATTAAAGGATTTGCTGGTGCAGATTAGTTTACAGACAACAGTGGTTTATTTTAAGTGGAGAATTGGCTCTCTTCTCTTCCCCTCTCTTTCGTTCTCTTTTCCCCCTCCCCTCCTGTCCTGTTTCTTCCATTCCTCTTCTCCTTTCTTGCTCCCTATCATCTCTTCTCTTTTCTCCTTTTCACCCATCTCATCTCCTCTCATTTCCCCATCTCATCTGATCCTTCCCGTAATAGTAGTTTTATCAAGAAAATAGCAGTGACTTGTAGAGTCCCTATACTGTCACAAGTCCAGGGAAATTTTGTGGCAAAGGATCTCTTGAGCCTATGTATCTATCCTGTTAGATAGGAGGATGAGTTCTGGAGACAAGAAGAACATCCTGGGATCATCATCTCTAACTTGCAGGCAGATAATCTTAATAAAGCAACTAGAAGTACAAGTAAAATTTACCCACAAAGTTAATTTGTTTAAACCTTACAATGCTCAATTTTAAATCAGTCAGAGGAAAGACTTTGTAGAGTGCTATTTTAGAGATGCCTCGCTACATGGTTTAATCAATTTACTAAAGGCTTTTGGAGAGGACTCAAAGGTTCCACTGGACAAATAATCATTTGTGTAAGTCAGTGGTTCCCAAACTTCAAAAAACATGAGGCTCCTCTCTAAAGATCCTTGTTCAATGTGTCTATCATGGGGTCCAACAAGTGGCATTTAAAACAAATTTCTAAGGTGATTCTAAAGCAGGTCATTCATGGAGTACACTCTAAAAATTGCTGTTTAAATGAATAAAGACTGTTGTTTTTCTTGAAGGGCGAGGGAAAAATCATCAGTACTCCTTGATATTACCCAAGTATTTGAGTCCTCACTGTGTATAAAGTTCAGTGTGGAGCATTAAGTGGGAGGCAAGGAAACAGAAGCCCATATTTATACCAGCTATTTTTCACTGTCTTTAATTGCTCCTCCAAGGTTTGAACTTGGGGTCATTTCTCCATGTCACAGTATGATTGGGTACTCTCTTCTTCTGTATTTGCTTCCCTCAGTCTCATATGCTGGGTGTTTAACTACTATAAAAACACACAATCGAGTCAGGAGAATAAGACAATAAATATTTTAGTAGTTGTAGTAATAATAGCTGAGTGAAGGTCTAGGGCTATATTCAGCCAGGGATGTCGATATGGAAACGATGCTAAGCACATTTCATAGCATGGCCTTTCTTCTAATGTGTTTTGAAAGTAGGAAAGCTATCATGTCTCACTCTCACCCTTGATCTGAATGCTGTTTGTATTCCTGCCATATTGCTTCTGACCATAGCTGCGATCTTAGGACTGCATTCCAGAGTGTAAGGTGTAACTCTATTATCCAAGCACAACTCCCACCTGGAGAGCTGTCTTCTTCTGCTTTAAATCTCCTTTGCATAGGTTTTAGTTCTTGCCTTCCTCTCCTAACTATGGTCCAGTAGTCAGATATTAGTGGAACCATCCTTAGTGCATGTCACAGTGCAAGATATCTCAGCTCCTGCCTTACCTGCAGATTGTGAGCAATGCCAAGGTCAGGGAGATGCTCCGAAAGTCTCTCACATGCCTGTGAAGCAGGAGGCCGAAGAACACAAACTCTTCATTGCTCTGGTTCTCTGTAGTGTGCAGCTGCCATGTGGAAGACCAGGACTGAGACAGTGAGTATGAGTGTGTATGAATGAGTGTGTAAGTGTGTGTGTGTGTGTGTGTGAAATCTGAAGTAGAGTAGACCTTCATTTTAAGAAGAGTGATTTCTGAAGGAGTTTCTTAAAACCAGCTTTTTAAAATTATATAAAAGGAGTATTGAAAGACTTTTTGAAGTTTTATATCTTTTAAGTTAATTTGTCATCAATATTCTATTTGGAATAAGTCAAAATGGTCTTAATTTTTTGTGAAGTATCACAGATCAGCCCCATTTCTGCTCTAAGGAAAGCTGTAGATAGAACACTCACATGAATTTAATACAATATTTTGTTTAAGTTTCAATGGGTTATTGACCCTGATAAGTCCATCCATGTACTCTGGCTTAAAAAATGCTGGTTGGGATGGATAAGAAAAACCTTTGCATTTCTTGGGTACGAGGCAGGGACAAGACTTAGAAAAGACAGCTAAGGGAAGGTGAACGACCAACCCAATGTGGATTACAGGGCTGATATGGAGGGCCTTAAACTGAAAGTCCCCCAGGAACTGGAAGTTGTTTGACATGATATTTTAATGGTTTTCATTCTAATCTGTCTGGAATAAAAGTGTTCCTGAGCAAAAAGTAAACCAACAGTTATAAGTGCATGTATAACATTTAATTTTTTTGCATTCATTCCAATGTATGTTATATGCATATAGTTTTTGAGTGCCTAATAGTAGTATTTTTCACAATGATGCTATGTTTATTTTTATCCCATGTTGCAATAAGGAAGTAAAGGCTCAGAGAGGTTAACTTACTGATCTAAGGTCACACAGCTAGTGACAGAGGTACTGGCCTTGATTTTGGATCTTCCCGAAAGCAAAGCCAGTGATCTCTGCCCTTTGACCTCTGCCTTGTTGCCTGAGCCACCCTTCTGCTCGGTGCTGCCTAGGAATCACAGAGCTGAACACAAAACGTGGCTGCCCAGAGGGGTCTCCCCTGAGCCTGGTGACAGCCAGCCTGGCTGGCAGAACCAAGCTGTTATTATCCCATTGCATAAATAAGAAACAGCCACTAGAGAAAGGAAGCGAAATTGGCCAGTGCGTGTCAGACAGGGCTGCCACCCAGGCCATCACAGGCCTGTCCTTGTGCGTGTCCCACTGCTACTGTGATCTCACATTGCTACTGCGGATTTTCTTCATCGACACCCACCGCCACCTCCGATCCAGTCCCGGCCCCTGGGCGAGCCCCGCTCCTCTCCAGTGGACACCTCGCCACGCCTCTGCCCTCCACGCTTCCAGCGACAGACCCTCCTGGGGTCTTCCCAACTCTGCTGATGTTCAAGAAGGTGATCTCTCCTCACCATTTATCACATGACAAAAAACTCTTCCGGAAAAAATAAATTAAATCCAGACCAAACCCACCCCCCCAGCAACCCTTTCCTCCAAGTTAATTAATTTGAGCACTATTTTCAGGAAAAGCATTTCTTAAATCCCTATCGCTGAAGGCAATTTTCTTGCCACAATCACTCAGCGTTCCTGACAGAAAGGAGCATAATCGCTCCTTGACAGAAGGTGACTGTCAGAAAGAAGGCTGAAGGGAAAGTGGATTTCTGCTGCCACCGAAGGGGCTCCGATGCCTCAGCGGACTGCCTCCTCTGCCGCCCCCGGGAAGGAAGCCCGGTGCTGGATAGACACGCCTCTCTCTGCCATTCTGACTACTGTGGGCCACACAGCAGGAGCCGTGTGTGCAAGTGTGTGTATACTGGCCACGTGTGTGCATACGTGTGCGTGCACGTGGTTGGTGTGTGCACACTTGAGTATGGGTGTGATTTGTGGGCACATGTGCATGTGTATGTCTGAGCACACGTGGGCATGTTTATGCGTGTGGTTGTGTAAGTATATGCACAGTGTGTTGTGTGCATGTGTGCACATGTCTGTGTATACATGCGTGTGTGCACATGTGCGTCTGCACGCGTGTGTGCAAGTGCGGGTGGATGGAGGGAGCAGCAGGATCTCTGCATCCACAGGGAGCCTGGGTGCACCGTCACTGTCCTCCTACAGGCCAGGACGCCTGCTCTGCATGTAGAGGCATGCGCAGTGAGGTGTTCCGGTGCTGCGGGAGCCCACCCGCCTCAGCTTATCCACACACCTACTTCTGTGCGTCAGCATTGTTTTAGTTCAGGTACGCTTGGGCTCTCTCTCGGGGATGGAATTGGCCATTATTGATGGGAAATCTGTGATGGAGCTTTCTCCAGTCCTGAAAATAGAGGTAAAATATGGGGTCAGTGCCCTAGTTCCCTTAGCCATTAAGAGTTATAATAGCTCCCATTAATCAAGCAATCAGGCACTAGGCTAAGCACTTCATGTGTTTGCATACATTATTTCTTATAATCTTTTTGACACCCCCGAGAAGTTGCAGTTTTAGTTACGGGTTTTTACCGGTAAAGAAACTGAGGCAGCATGGCTCGCTTGGTTCACACAACACAGCCCGGACTTGAGCCCCGGTCAGCTTGATTGTGGAAACCGTGATCTGATCCCCACCCCTGTCATGCAGCCTGTCATCC